>BSBM01000736.1:5670000-5935000 GCA_027924585.1 Larix kaempferi
TTAATTAATTGTTGCAGGTGCCTCACATCTGGTATCAGAGCACTTTCTTGGGCTCGCTGGGTGAAATTTCTGCCAAATTTTTTTTTTCGCATCTGTTGCATGTTCGGATTTGGGAATAATCCCTATCCACTTAACTGTGGGAAGTACTTGGGCATAAGCCCTAAAACTCATTGTGAGGAGTACCACAGGAACCCCGAAGTAGTTGGCCCATTGAGAGGACCTGCCAGCGAAAAGGGAAACGACCCCTACCTGATTGACTAGTTCCCACCCGTGAGGTAAACCAAGAGCTGTCATTTGTGGCAAAGCGGTTATCAGTTTTACCTGAGCCGTGGAGTGAGGGGTATTGCCCCAATACGCAAGCCGTCAGACAACATTGGTGGCCGAGTGAAACCCCTGAACTGTTAGGAAGCCGCACATACCTGGGGTCCATATCTACTTTCAGCTGAACTATTGTCGATCACTGCTGCGCCGTTTCAGATATATTTTGCATTCTGTTCCAGATTTAGCCGTTTTCAGTCCATTCGGCGCTGTTCCAGATCTCTTTCGAGCCATAGCCGCTCCAATCTGGAAAAAAAAAAAAGTATAAAATTCAGTTTTTTCTCCATATCTCCCTTATTTTCACTCTGTTTCCCTTGAAATTTTTGGGGAACCCCTGTCATCCCATTATGCATATTTTAGTCCTGAGGACCCTATCCCCAATTCCCCTTCCCAAACCTACAATAATTAATTAATGCAAATACACAAGATATCAGAAATAACAGAACAAAATCACTTTTATATTGATCACGGGCCACTTCGAGGGGGCAACCTCCTTTGAGCAAGCTTAATACAATTAACTTCACCGTGCCTTCAATGACCTCAACACACACTTATATACTAAGTCTATGCCCAATACTATGAGTCAAAACCATGGGACATATAATACTACAGGATGACTTACAAAGCATATGCGTCCAATACTATGGGTCAATACTATGGGCTAATATAAACTACGGATCAACAAATACTACGGGACGACTTACAAAGCATATGCGTCCAACAACAATATAATAACATAGTAAAGAGAAGGGTTGACATAGGTTCCTAACATCCCCTCTCCCTTAGAAAAATCTTTGTCCTCAAAGCTTTAGTTGGAGAAATTGCTGTAGAATCTGAAGGAGTGGTTCCCCGGTAGCATCCTTGGTTTGCATTTCGGGCCACTGACACCTTTGGAGTGTCAAGGAGGATTGCTTTGAAGGCTGTAGATGAAGAAGAACCCTGTCAGCTGCATGGAAAATGTGCTCAGAATGGTGCTGATCGGCTTGTTGTTTCAGGCGAATTCTGGCCATGTGAAGATTGTCCTGCAGAATGAGAAGAATATGATCGTGGTTTCAAAGAATCGAGTCAATTTCCTAAACTGGGGAGCTGCTAAGGGTGTATGGAAGAAGAACTGGCGGTGTTTGTCCATAGACTGCTTCATATGGTGTCCTTTGAGATGTGGTATTGTACCACCAGAGTGCTGCTAGGAAATACATAGAAATAGTTGGCCAAAGCTGTGTAGTGATGGGCAAGGGTTTGACCAATCCTGAAAGGAGTGTCAGTTCCCCCTTGTTGACTTGGAAAGTATCATCGTTAGCCACCAGCTGTTGAATTGTCATTTTTAGTCCCAGCCAAAAGAAGTTACATTGCTCGTAGTCATACATTTTGCAGAACCCAGAGTGCCCTGTTGATGAAGAAGCATGGAGATCATAGAAGAGATAGCCCTGTTGAACATATGGCAACCAATTTGGAACAAGCAGAGAAAGAGCTGTAAGAGAAACTGGGTCATCAATTGTGCGAGAAGGAGCATCTTCCACCATATTATCCTTACCCTTCTTGTAAGTGATCACATAGGGATAACCCATGAGTTGGAGAACCCATTGCAGGTGTGTTGGGGAGGAGACCCATTGTTCCAGAAAATTTTCCAGACTCGGGAGATCAGTCTTGATGCAGAAATAATTGCCTAATAGGTATGGCTGCCACTTCTGTACTGCATGCAAAATAGCCATCATTTCCTGCTGAGAGGTAGATGTGGTTACATTCTTACCGGAAAGGTCTCTTGAAGGCAGCAAGCTCATTGGTTCAGCAAAGATACCTGCATATCTATCCAAGGAAGTAGTGGAGACTGTTGATGGGTGCATCTGAATGGAATTGAGCTGAGCGATGACACCATGTGAATTCTTCTTAAGGATTTTTTCCAAGCGATGTGAATTGATGATGCAGAGAGACCTTGGTTGTAAGCCCCGAAATTTGTGTTGTGCCCCATTGACGTTAAACTGCATCCAGAGTTCAGCAAAATCCCATAAGATGGGGCCAAGTGTGCGTAACCATTGAACGCCCAAAACCACATCACATCTGCCTAAGGACAAGGCAAACATGTTGGAGCGTAGGTTATAATATTCCATAGAGATACGCACATTGTGACACTTCCCCTTACAAGGTAAGGTGTCCCCATTGGCAACCATGACTTCAAAGTTGGAGCAAGGATGGACAAAACAATCAACCTATTTGGCAATTCGAGGGTCAATGAAGTTATGAGTTCTACCAAAATCAATGAGTATGGTAAGAGGGAGCTTCTTGAAGTATCCCCTGACCCGCATTGTTTGTGGGGTGGTGACGTCGGTTACAGCATGGAGAGAGATCTCGGGTGGGTCGTCCTGAGATGGGGTGTCAACAGGTGGGTGTTGCATGTCGACCGGATCATCTACTGTATCTGTAGCTTCTTCATCAAGTTCTAAGGTAGGAGGAGAATCCACATCCAAGATATAGAGCTTTTGTTGAACACATCTATGTCCCCGAGTGAATTTCTCATCACAATTATAGTAAAGCCCTTTTTCTCGACGTGCCTGCATTTCTATTTCAGACAAATGCTTGATAGGAGTTGGTTGAGGAGCAGGCGTGATGGGAGGTCGTTGGGAACCCATATTTCTGAAGGGAACAAAGGTGGGTTTGGAGCGTTGTTGAGCTGCAATCTTGTCCTCGGCCAACTTATCCAACCCTAGGACTTCCATCATTGTGTTGGGAGAAAACATTTTGACCTCTGAGCGGATTTCATCCTTGAGACCACTGATAAAACAACTCCTGTAGAATTCATCAGACAATCCTTTTGTGTGATTGGCTAGTTTCTCAAATTCCATTTGATACTCTCTCACTATGCCAGTTTGGTGAAGTTTAGTGAGTGCTCCTGTGAAGTCGTCAAAAGCACTAGGACCAAATCGTGGCAAAATGAGTTGGCAAAAATCTGTCAAGTTTGGCTCGGGATGAGCTTTGATGTACCAACAGTACCATTGAAGGGCTTCCTGTTCCAAATGAAAGGATGCAAGTGGAACTTTTTGAACATCAAAAGTATTATGAAGACTGAAATATTGTTCTGCTCGGTATATCCATCCAGTCGGATCGGTACCATTGAAGCGAGGAAAATCAAGCTTCGGCCCACGAAAATTGCTAGAAGCAGAGAACCCGGTGGCTGCAAAAGATTCTGGCTGTCTAGTATTGTTCATGGCTGAATGCTGAAGATGGAGGCTGAGAAATTTTTTATCCAGATCTTGGAGTTTGGTTTGGATCGCTGCAAGTGCTTCCTCCATGGTGTGTGCTCCTGCACGGGTGACAACTATAACCAGGTTTTTTTTTTTTTTTTTTTTTGACTGGGTAGGAAAACAAAAACAAGAACTACTTCAGTAAGGGAAAATTTGGATTTGGGAAAAAATCAGAAGGGTAATTGGGGTTTGACTAGGTTTTGGACACTGTTGGATAGACAGGGAAGCAAAAATGAGGATTTCAGAAGCAGGGTGAAAGAATGGAAAAATTTGGCAGAGGGGAACAAAGAAGCAGAATTCAGAAAGGAACTCTGTGGTAAAATTTGAAGGTGATTGGGTGAAATCTGAGGAAGTTATGGCAAACACTAAAAATCGACAAATGTGAGATTTCGGGCTGTAGGAAGGGGAATTGAGGATAGGGTCCTCAGGAATGAAATATGCAGAATGGAATGACAAGGGTTCCCTGAAAATTTCAAGGGAAACGGAGGTAAAAAAAGGGAGATATGGAGAAAAACTGAATTTTTTGACTGGAGCGGTTACGGCTCAGAAGGAATCTGGAACAACGCCGAACAGCTAGATATGGAACGGCTTGCAAAATGGATCTGAAACGGCACAGCAGTGATCGGCAATAGTTCAGCTGAAAGTAGATATGGACCCCAAGTATGTGCATCTTCCTAACATTTCAGGGTTTTCACTCGGCCACCAATGCTGTCTGACAGCTTGCGTATTGGGGCAGTACCCCTCACTCCACGGCTCAGGTAAAACTGATAACCGCTTTGCCACAAACGACAGCTCTTGGTTTACCTCACGGGTGGGAACTAGTCAATCAGGTAGGGGTCGTTGCCCTTTTCACTTGGCAGGTCCTCTCAATGGCCAGCTACTTCGGGGTTCCTGTGGTACTCCTCACAATGAGTTTTAGGGCTTATGCCCAAGTACTTCCCACAGTTAAGCAGATAGGGATTATTCCTAGATCCGAACCTGCAACAGAAAAAAATTTGGGCAGAAATTCCACCCAATGTTCAAAAACCGGATCTATATTGCTCAGAATCGCTATTATAGCTTGTTTCCAGAACTGGAACAACTACTCTGCTTCTAACCATGAAAGCGGAATAGAAATCTGGGCACTCGATCAAAAGATTTTCTCGCCGCGATTTCCGCGGCCGTCACCGAAATTCTAAAAAATTGCTGATTTTAAATCCGCGATATCTCCACTTTTAGAACTCCAAATGAGATGATTATTTTTTTGAAAATGCGTATTTTTGAAAGAGGAATTCAGATATGCAATCAGTTTCTTCTGATTTTGTGCAGAAAGTTTCAGAAATTGATCTGAAATTTGCCACCCAAAAAAAGAAGAAATTTTTTTTCCCACTTGTGCCAAGGAAAGTGCTTTGATACCAGATGTGATGAACCTGCAATAATTAATTAATGCAAATACAAGAGATATCATAAATAACAGAACAAAATCACTTTTATATTGATCATGGGCCACTTCGAGGGGGCAACCTCCTTTGAGCAAGCTCAATACAATTAACTTCACCGTGCCTTCAATGACCTCAACACACACTTATATACTAAGTCTATGCCCAATACTATGAGTCAAAACCATGGGACATATAATACTATAGGACGACTTACAATGCATATGCGTCCAATACTATGGGTTAATACTATGGGCTAATATAAACTACGGATCAACAAATACTACGGGACGACTTACAAAGCATATGCGTCCAACAACAATATACTAACATAGTAAAGAGAAGGGTTGACATAGGTTCCTAACATGGTTTTGGGCGCTCAATGGCTACGCACACTCGGCCCTATCTTATGGGATTTTGCCAAACTTTGGATGCAGTTTTCCCTCAATGGACACAAACACACATTGACAGGATTACAACCAGGTTCTCTCAGCATCATCAGTTCACATCGCATGGAAAAACTCCTCAAGAAGAGTTCACATGGTGTCATCGCTCAGATCCATTCCATCCAGATGCAACCATCAGCGGTCTCCACTACTCCTTTGGATCTACAACAAATTCTAGATCGATATACAGGTGTCTTTGCTGAACCAGTGGGATTACCACCTTCCAGGCCATAAGACCATCGTATTCAGCTCCTTCCTGGCAGCATTCCTCCCAACATCAGGCCCTATCGCTACCCATTTCACCAAAAAAAGGAGATTGAAATGCTCATTCGGGACTTATTGAAGCAAGGTATTATTCTCCCAAGCACTAGTTCCTTTTCTTCTCCAGTTATTCTTGTCAGCAAAAAAGACGGGTCATGGCACCTCTGCATTGACTTCCGAGCACTTAATCACCTCACCATCAAGGATAAGTTTCCAATTCCTGTTGTTGATGAGCTTCTTGATGAGCTTCATGGGGCTCACTTTTTCTCCAACTTGGATCTTCGTTCTAGGTATCATCAAATTCGAGTTCATGAGGATGATATTCCTAAAACAGCTTTCCGCACACATGATGGCCATTATGAGTTTTTGGTCATGCCCTTTGGCCTCACTAATGCTCCTTCCACATTCCAGGCCTTAATGAATAAAATATTTCGACCCTACTTGCGGAAATTCATTCTAGTATTCTTTGATGATATCCTCATCTACAGTAAAACATGGGATGAACATCTCCAGCATCTGGATCTTGTCATGCAACTTTTCTCTGACCATCATCTCCATGCCAAGCAGTCTAAATGTGTTTTTGGACAAAAGGAAGTTGAGTATCTCGGGAACATTATCTCAGCACAAGGGGTTCGCGTGGATCCTGCCAAAATCGAGGCCATGAACAATTGGCCACATCCTCAGACACTCAAAAGCCTTCGTGGTTTTTTGGGATTGACTGGCTACTATCGCAAGTTTGTCAAGGATTATGGGAAGATTGCAGCTCCATTAACTGCTCTATTGAAAAAAGATGCTTTTACATGGACACCTGATGCTCAGTGTGCATTTGACAAACTAAAACAAGCTATGTGTACTACACCTGTGCTAGCTATGCTCGATTTTTCCAAGCCATTCACTATTGAGAGTGATGCTTGCGGCAATGGACTTGGTGTTGTTCTCCTTCAAGATGAACACCCCATTGCGTTCACCAGCAAAGCCCTTTCAGGTAAGAATTTAGCTGCCTCTACCTATGAGAAGGAAATGATGGCTATTTTGCATGCAGTACAGAAGTGGCATCCATACCTATTAGGGAATCATTTCTGCATGAAGACTGATCACCAGAGTCTGAAATATTTCTTGGACCAGCGTGTCTCCTCCCTGGCACAACATAAATGGGTTAGCAAACTCATGGGTTATGACTATGAGATCACTTACAAGAAGGGTAAAGACAATATTGTGGCAGATGCTCTTTCTCGCACATTTGATGCCCAAGGTTCTCTTTCAGCTATTTCTATGCCTGTTCCAAATTGGTTGCAATCTGTTCAACAAGGTTATGTCAATGACTCTTCCTTATCTCAGATCATCCAACGCTTGACCAACAATCATTCTGCTGTCCCACATTACTCTTGGGATGGTGCTTCTCTGCGATACAGGGGTTGTCTGGTGCTTCCCTAGAGCCCAGATCTTCAACAGGCTGTCTTCTATGAACTCCATGCTTCTCCATCGGCCGGGCACTCTGGGTTCCTCAAAACATATGAACGAGCACAGCATAACTTCTTTTGGCAGGGCATGAAAAGGACAATTCAATAGATGGTGGCCGAATGTGATACCTGTCAGCGCAATAAGGGTGAAACAACACTCCTTCTAGGATTGCTTGAACCCTTTCCCATACCTACACGGATTTGGACAGATATTTCTATGGATTTCATTGAAGGGCTCCCTAAATCTGGCGGGAAGACAGTGATTCTCGTTGTGGTTGATCGTCTCTCCAAATATAGTCATTTTTGCGCTCTCAGCCATCCCTATACAGCCTCCTCTGTCACTCAAATTTTTATGGACCAGATCTTTCGTCTTCATGGCATCCCTTCTTCCATTGTCTCGGATCGTGATGCGACTTTCACTAGTCATTTTTGGACAGAACTATTTCGCCACACTGGCACCAAACTGAAGATGAGTTCAGGGTATCACCCACAAACAGATGGTCAGACTGAAATTGTCAATAAATGCTTGGAAACTTATCTTCGTTGCTTCACCTCAGAACAACAACATCAGTGGGCAAAGTGGCTCCCTCTCGCTGAATGGTGGTACAATACCTCTTACCATACTGCCTCTAAAATGACCCCATATGAAGCAGTCTATGGTCAGGAACCTCCATCTCTTCTTCCATACACCCCCACCAGTTCACCAGTTCAGGAAGTTGACAAGGTCCTTCGCAACCGCGATCAGATTCTTCGCATTTTGCGGGACAATCTTCACATGGCAAGAAATCACATGAAGCAACAAGCTGATTAGCACCGTTCGGAGCGCATTTTTCAAGTCAGCGATATGGTTTTTCTTCGTCTCCATCCATACAAACAATCCTCCTTGAAACTCAAAGGGCGTCATAAGCTCGCTCCAAAGTTCTATGGTCCATATCGGATTCTTCAGAGGATTGGGTCCGTTGCTTATAAATTGGAACTTCCTCCTTCTTCCTGCATTCATCCAGTCTTTCATGTCTCTTGTCTGAAGAAAGTTCTTGGCACCAACATCAACGGCCAAACGATTTTACCCGAACTGGATAATGAAGGATCCATCCTTTTGGAGCCAGAGGCCATCCTCAATCGGCGCACACGTCAGCTTCGCTCTCGCTCTATCACAGAGGTCTTAATTCAATGGCATGGCATGCAACCAGAGGATGCTACATGGGAACCACTCCTTCAGATTCAACAACAATTTCCACATCTAAAGCTTTGAGGACAAAGCTTTTTTTAAGGGGGAGGGGATGTTAGGAACCCATATCTTTACTTTGTTAGTATGTTGTTGTTGGACGCATATGCTTTGTAAGTCGTCCCGTAGTATTTGTTGATCAATAGTTTGTGTTATTGTTGTTGGCGCATATGCTTTGTAAGTCGCCCATAGTATTGTTAATCCATAGTTTGTAACGGCCCATGGTTTCGATCCATAGTATTGGCCCCTAGAATTAGTATATAAGTGTGTGTTGAGACCTATGAAGGCACAGTGAAGTTATTTGTATTGAGCTTGCTCAAAGGAGGTTTCCCCCTCGAAGTGGCCTGTGATCAATACAAAAGTGATTCTGAGTTCTGTCATTTCTACTATTTCGCGTATTCTTGTTAATTAATTGTTGCAGGTGCCTCACATATATGTACCGGCAATAAAAATTTCAATATTTCTATCGCAATATTAAATCAAAATATATAGAGTAGATATATTACTGCATAACTCGTACACTTCAATGGACTTCATCATCTTCTTCATCCAAGTCATCATCTGTATCATTCGATCCAGATTCAACATTGTAAGTATTGGCCATATCATCATCATCATCGATGTCAGTTACGATCATCATGTCATCGTCAATATCATCTTCATGGACATTGTCTGATACATCATCTGATTCAACTAATTATTCGACATCTTCTTCTGGAACATGATGATCTAACTCATGTTGATCATGATCATCTTCAACGTCATCTTCTTCTTCAAGAACGTCTTCATTACCTTCATCTATGTTATACTTTACCGGCCTTTGTTGGAATATTCTCCCCATCATTTTGTATTTTGCATGCTTGCATGCAGATCTGTATACTACATGCAATTGCATGCATCCAATCACCATCATGGTGGTCTCCCTAGCCCCTAGAGATTGTTCCTAGCTCTCTTTTCCTGCATGCAAAACTGCATGCTGCATGCATCTAGTAATCATCATGGTGGACCTCCCAGCTCCTGGAGCTTGGTTCTAGCTCTCCACAGCCTGTCTACAGCCCCCAGGGGGCCTCCCACCTGCCAAAGGTAGCCTTCTCTAGTCTCTTGCATGACTAGTGTGCCTTTCTCACCTACCACAGCTAGTTAGGCGCCCTTCTCACCTACTAGTCAGTTATCACTCAGTTCCTCCTTGATTTGAGGCTAGATTGACTCCTCCACTGACTGTTTCACTCCGATAGACCTCCACTAAGACTAGTCTGTCCATTCTAACTCTAGTTAGCCACTCATGCGCCCTTCACTGAGCCTCCTTCATTCAATTCATGCCTACCTCACTCATTTAGACTCCTCATGCGCCCTCTACTGAGCCTCCTTCATTCAGTTATTGCCTACTTCACTCAGTTAGACTCAGTTGACTGACTGTCACATCTTATGACTGATACATTGACTAGATGATGACTCCACTATCATTCAAGCCACACTCTGAGTTAGGAATTCGAATGCCCTACTTGGCCTATTTGAATCCTATATTATGCACCTTACTCTTCTATTGTATTCATTCACTTACATTCTTATTCATTGTATAATATTGAGATATTGTTCTATTCTACTGTGTTTATGAGTGATCATTGAGTGTCTCCTTCTCTTCTTCTTTGCAACATTCTTGCTAGTTGATTGTGAGTTGTTGAAGCTGCTAGATCTCTTGGAGAGTATTACATGGTATCAGAGCAGGAAGCAGCTATTCGAATTACAGCAGTTGCATCATTTATTTGAGCAGCTATGTTTTCTTAAGGTAGTGTTCAGTCGAAGTGTAGCTTTCTCCATCAGTTCAACTTTTCTTGCAAGTTTCGAAGTTTCTGCAGTTGCATCAAGTTTTACAGTTGCAGCAGTAGATCCAAACTGAACAACAACTTCTATGTTTCTGGAAGGAGTTCCTTCTCTTACTCCATCAACTATGATGAATGGAAGCCAAAGATGACATCATATCTAAAGAGACATGGTCTTTTTGATGTATGTACTATTGTTAAGAGAGGTTTCTCTTCCTGTGCAGAGAAAGATGATTAGCTTGATGATTGTGATGAAGCCGCAGGAAGCATAGGTATTACTATTTTTTCCAATATGGAACACCTCATTGATCCTGATGAACAGCCAAGTGATTTGTGGAATAGATTGGACAGGTTATTTGGAAGCCAGGAGGAAGAGGTTGATACTTGCCATGTGGAAGACAAGACTAATGATACTTCCAATAGTGCTCTCTCTCTCTATCATCTCCCATGAGGTTGTTGAAGATGAAGAAGTACAAGAATTTGGTTTTGATCTCACCACTATTGGTTCAAAGGAGATTGATCTCACCACTATTTGTTCAAAGAAGATCTTGAAAAACCATCCCCAAAATCTTGGATATGATTTTGGTTTTGATCTCACCACTCTTGGTTCAAAGAAGATCTTGAAAAACCATTCCCAAAATATTAGATATGATTTTGGATTTGATCTCACCACTCTTGGTTCAAATAAGATCTTGAAAAACCATCCCCAAAATCTTAATTCGCTTGGTTTCAAGTCTCCAACATATCCTTGTGATTTCGGTTTTGATCTCACCACTCTTGGTTGAAAGAAGATTGATCTCACCACTATTGGTTCAAAGAAGTTCATGAAAAAACTTTCCCAAATTCTTGGATCTGATTTGAAGCTCAAGCCATCACCATTATATGGTTCACTTTGTTCTTGTCTCACCCCTACTAGTTAAAAGGAGATATCAAAGAGCTACATACACTTTCATGGAGTTGATTCACCTGTTGATGTGCAAGATGGTGATCTACTGGGTATTTTGAAGAAAATAGACTTGGAAGGTAATGCATTCACTCTCCTTTATCAAATGCTTTCTTTGGATTCCTATTTGGTCATTGACACATGTTATCAGAGTTTCACTGATGATGGAATACTTTATCATTCGCTTCGGTTCATGACTCATGCACCTTTCTGTGATTTTGGTTTTGATTTCACTCCTGTTGGTTCAAAGGAGATCATGAGAAATCATCTTCCAAGTCTTGGATCTGATTTGCTTGCATCCATTATTGGAGATCTCAAGCACATGTTTTTACATCATGATATATTTCTTCCCAAGAGGAAGATAACTCTTTTTAAGAGAATGCTAGATCCAGATCCACAAGAACCTGAAGATCTAGCACATATTGGTTCATGGGCCACCACCACTGTTGCATGCACCAATGATCTTGTTGCAGATTCACCATCATCATGTCATAATTTCTTTGGTGATAATCACACCTATGTCGGTTCAAAAGAAAAATTAAAGAACTGCACATTCATGGTTTTGATTCTACCTCAGTTGGTTCGAATCACATGCTTCATGATGATCTTCACACTATGTTTTTGCATCATGATCCACTTCTTCCCAAAAAGAAGATACCTCCTTCCTTGATTGATGATCAAGAGAGTGTAAAATTAGTCACAGCAGATCTAATGAACAAGTAAATCAATCACAACAGATGAACATAGAAAATATGGTGCAAAACTGTGCAAAACATGCAGCAGTGCTCAATATCCCAATAAGGGTGAATGAATTACAATACAAACTATCTCAATGACTAAGCAATTCGAATTGCCTAAGTAGGTCATTCGAATCACTGAATGGAGTAGCTTGACTCCAACTAGGAGTCCTCATCATCAATCGGTGGTGGTCATCAATGCACAAGAACCAGTCATCCAGGTGTCAATCTGAGTCTAACTAAGTGTGTCATGTGTAACTGAAGTGTGTAGCACTGATTAAGGGAAGGAGGCTCAGTGGGGGCGCATGGGAGGCTAACTGAAGTCAGAACAGGTCATCTAGTCAATCTGGAGGTCCAACGGAAGTGAAATAGTCAGTCGGGAGTGAAACTAGCCTCAAATTAGGGAGAATCGGAGCTAACTGAGTGTAACTGAAGTGGAACTGCAGTGGTAGGTGAACAAGTGCACCCTTCTCTGGCAGTAGGCGAGAAGTGGGTGCCTTTCAGCCTAGGAGGGATAAAACTCTGAAGTAAGTGGCTCCCGCGTGCTAGAATAAGGTGGCTAAGGTGTTGGAGGCATCAAACTGGTGACTGGGATACATGCAAAGTGCATGCAAGTGCATGCAAACCCTAGAATTTGCATGCAAACCCTAATTGCATGCAAGATCCTGAAAAATAGGATGTGGATATGCAGATCTAATGAACAAGTAAATCAATCACAATAGATGAACATAGAAAATATGGTGCAAAACATGCAGCAGTGCTCAATATCCCAATAAGGGTGAATGAATTACAATACAAACTGTCTCAATGACTAAGCAATTCGAATTGCCTAAGTAGGTCATTCGAATCACTGAATGGAGTAGCTTGACTCCAACTAGGATTCCTCATCATCAATCAGTGGTGGTCATCAATGCAGAAGAACCAGTCATCCAGGTGTCAATCTGAGTCCAACTGAGTGTGTCATGTGTAACTGAAGTGTGTAGCACTGATTAAGGGAAGGAGGCTCAGTGGGGGCGCATGGGAGGCTAACTGAAGTTAGAACAGGTCATCTAGTCAATCTGGAGGTCCAACGGAAGTGAAACAGTCAGTCGGGAGTGAAACTAGCCTCAAATCAAGGAGAATCGGAGCTAACTGAGTGTAACTGAAGTGGAACTGCAGTGGTAGGTGAACAAGTGCGCCCTTCTCTGGCAGTAGGTGAGAAGTGGGTGCCTTTCATCCTAGGAGGGCTAAAACTCTGAAGTAAGTGGCTCTCGGGTGCTAGAATAAGGTGGCTAAGGTGCTGGAGGCATCAAACTGGTGACTGGGATGCATGCAAAGTGCATGCAAGTGCATGCAAACCCTAGAACTTGCATGCAAACCCTAATTGCATGCAAGATCCTGAAAAAGATGATGTGGATATCCGAACAGAGAGAGTTGCATCATCACATGATATTTCGGATTCAGAGTTTGGATATGATGATGAGCCAGATTTAGAGGCATCTTCACATGATATTTCAAATTCAGAATTTGAAGATGAAGATGGAATAATGCTAGACCCAGATCCACAAGAACCTGAAGGTCTAGCAAATGATGATGAAGATGAGCGAATGGGAGATATAGATCCACAAGAACCTAAAGACATCTCACCTGATATTCCTCCTCTTCCTTGATGGGCAGCCACTACACTCCGATCTGCTGGTGATTTGGTTGATCATAGAAGAACCAGATCAGATTTTTAGAATGGAAGGTGTTAACACCCATATATTTCCCTACAATATGCAGTTGAATGGAAGTAACGGAGAGTCAAAATGTACCTAGTAGAGAAACTGAGATATCCTCCATGCTCTAGTGCTAGAGGCTAATGGGAAAGACTAAGGGGTCTAAGGAGAAACAAATATGTGCAAAGGATGAGGAAATGTTGAATTATGGGTATAAATAAACGAGAAACACACTTTATAACCTATAGTCCGTCGGTCAAGTAATGGGAAGCTAAGCATTACACCAATCTACGCCGTAGATTCATCGGGGATCCGATCCACGGCCCTAAGTGAAATACCGTACAACCAAGTTGCGAGGAAGATAAGAAAAGGGTGGATGTGATGAGCCTTCTTTGCCAGCCAGGTGTCAGATGCAGACGTTGTCGCAAGAAGAAAGATCAAAGGGCGATATATAAGATTGGGTGTATGCAATGGAACGAACTGGCAGAAAGATCCATGGTTCGGAATATGGAAGGGATGTACATCAACGGCTCTCGTAGTAGATCACATGAAGAAGTAGCACAACGGATAAGAAAGGGGCGGATGCGATGACATTTCCCACCTGCCAGATGTCAGCTCCAGAGCCCTTCGCACAATGAGGGGGAATCATAGTAGGGACCACCTGGGTACATGCGAGGCCATCTTATGGGAAAATGTGGAGAAGAAGGGATGGCATAGATGGGAAGTTAAACCAGATTCGACGATAAAGAAGAATCAAAGGTCAAATCAAGAGATAAAGAGGCGACAGATCCGATGAAGGGAGACTAGCGCATGGGAGATCAACGGTTGAAATTAATGGGAAACCTACCAAGAGAGCCAGCGTTACAGAGATGCGGCTATATATATGAAAACACCTTTCAAAGTTTGCATTTTTACCCTCTCCGAAACCCGTCTGAGTGGAAGGGGTTTTTTCCAGAGAATGATCTTCTACCCCGGTACAGGATTTTGATGGCTGTCACTAGGCAGTTGGGTCGAAGCTCGGAGGTCTTGTGGTCGCGCCCTAACAGGGAAGTCCCCGAGGACCCTGTATCAGTTTTGGCCCAGGCCAGAATGGCCCGCGAAGAAGCTATCTTTCAAGACTTCGGCATTGTGGGCCTGGAGGTCACCTCAGGAATAACAATGGTTTCCTTGTTTCGTTAAAGTCCGTCCAAAGGTCGTTGGAACTTTGTAACTCCCCACCTCGGGCTTGACCTACTCATTAGGGATAATTTCCAAGGCTTCTCGAACGTCCAAAGTAATGGTTGGTCTGTCCAAAAGCATAGGTGGGTCAAGATTAAACCCCGATATGGGAGAATTTATAACCAAAGGTATCGTTCCACAGGTAACATTTTCCCCTGGTACTAATAGCTTCTGGCCCATTTTCTGGATAAAGGGGAAGGGTTGGAACAAGCTGGCAATGAAGACATGTCACCCGGCCTTACTAAGATAAAGACGAAAGATTTCAGAGGGTTATAAGCATCCTAAAGGTGTCGGATGCTTATGAATGAGAAGTTGGCAAACGTGTGGAGGCCAGAAAAAGTCTGTAAAGGAGGTGTAAAAAAGGAAAAGTCCCTTGCGTGGATTAGAGGTTGGCTCGAAACGTGATAGAGGTAATGTGACCCACATCTTTCAGAGCATGCAGGAAAGCATGAGATTAAGTATTGTCACATGAGAGATGTCAGAAGAATGTACCTGCAAAGAGGATCTCTGAATGTTATCCCAAAGGATTATCGGTATGATGGAAGGCACTTTTTACATCATCATTGGCTATGTCGTCTAACTGAGATGACGTCGCTGAGCATGCTGAAGGTCACCTCAAACCTTGAGCATCACGGTTACTTGATTGAAGAGTCCGATAGAGCTATCATGGAAATTATGACCACTTGAAGCTGCCATCATCATCGCATCAGTTATGGATAAGGTTCTCACATCCCTTATCTGAAGTCGGTGTAAGGGAAAAATGGTGCACCTAGCGGTTCGACCATTTTTTCTGTTATGATTGGCTCATGGAGAAAGGATGGAAATGCATGGTGGTTTTCATGCCAGAAGAAGTGTGGGTTGAGATGGAGGAAAAGCCTACCACTCCCTCTCTTAGGGCATTCAACCTCATAGAATCCGGTTCTGCTAGCGAAGACAAGAAAACTGATAGACGACAAGTGTTCAAAGGAAACAGACAAAGAAAGAAGAAGGATACCTTGGGAATCAAGCAAAGCGGCCAGCCAGGTGCAGAAATAGTTCACGATTTTGTAATCTCCACTGAAGAAGCGACACCTATCCTACCAGATGGCGCATCACAGGCTAACAGCTCATTGAAAGTGGAAGACTTCTTTGACTTGCAAGGTCACTTGCGAACCCAAAGTTAAAACAACCCTCTGTCTATAATATTCTATTCCTTGTCTTAATCAGTTTGTTTGAGGCATGACACGTATGTAATATTTTTGAATTTTTGGGTGAAATGAGGTGTCCTAATATTTCCATTAGGGTGAGAGGTTAGTCAAGCAAGAAGGCTCTGGGCATATATATATGCGATGTAATAGAATGAATAAGGGTTGAAAATATTATGTTGGAAAGCCTTTGGTAATTTGAGGATCAGTCTATAAGACATTTTTTGAGTTGTTTTAATAAAGTTTGCAGAGCTGAAGCCTGCGTTTTGACAGGGATTCCTGTGTAATTTGTCTGGTAGTCTGTACTTTCTCTCTTCCCATGTGAAATTGTATTTTCTCTCTTCGTAACCCCATTTTGTGTTATTTCTTTCATGCTTGGATCAGGGTGATGATTAAGTGGAATTCATAGAAATTATGCTCTGCTCAGTTTTTTCCAAGTATTTCACCAACCTATTCTACTAAAGTTGATGTAGGATTCATCTTGGTATGCCTTACATTGATGGACTGTTTCTTTTCTCTTTTGTTCCACAAAATTAAAATCTCTTTGACTACTAGCTGCTTGCTACCTTGCCCTTGTGAATGCATTTGCAGAATCTTTGTGAATGATGTTTCATAGTTTTTTAAAGGTGACTCCATTGCGCAAACTAAATTTCATACGTTTTCAACCAAACAATGCGTGAATCATTTTATTTCCAAACAGAAAACTGATCTTCTGTATAATTGTTGTAATTGAATATCTTGGCCGTGAATGCTGGTGTTTCTTTTTCATTATTGACAATCTTGATTATTCCAGTATTTTCACGATATTTTAGAGAGAGCCCTCTCTGTTTGTGTTGGGTCAGTAGCACAGGACAAAGATTGGTTAGTGGTTACCTAGAATTACCCTCTTTCATCCTTGGGGGTCAATTTCGGTGTTAACAAATTGGCGCCGTTGCCGGGGACCGAAACTGTTTCACGATCCCTATGAGAATGACAAAGTTTAGATTTGAGTGCTGATGGTGAACAATGGTCAGACATCAAGAAGGTTGTATTATTCACCTGGTGACTCCACTCAAGAGAAATTTTTGTATGAAGGTGACCCCAGTGGGGAGATCTGTGATCTTGCAGCATAATTGAGATATTGAAAAATTCTCATGACGACTCCACTGGAGAACGAACACATTTGCCTTAAACATGGAAGAATCAAGATTCAGGTATCAGAACACTAATCTCTTCAAAGAAATCTTGTTCTTCTGTATTAATCTCCTTTTACCTTTATGTATATATATCAAGAAAATTTTGTCCCACCGAAGAGCTCTAGGTCACGATAGACCTTCCTTTGTATATCCCTCTCTAGACCTTACAAATGCATATCCTCCTTTAAACCCTAGGGCTGATCCCATACCTTCTTCCAAATCTCATAGGATTCATGATAAGCTTTGTGAATCCCAGGAGGATGAAGTTGAAGATGCTCCCCCTACACATATCGCTTTGCCCTCCAGATATCAACTGAGATATAATCCTTTAAAACTGCCACCTATTCTACATGACTACCCTCCCAAATACCATAAATACCTTCCCCGATTTGATGGAGAATCTGAAAGCCTCATTGCTGAGAAGCATCTCCATGGCTTTGAACACTTTTTGGATTTTTTTGAGGTAGAGCATGATGACATTTGTATGAGGGATTTCACCCAGTATTTCCAAGGAGATGTGAAGAAATGGTTCATCCATTTACAGCTGGGATCTATAGACAATTGGCAAAGGTTTCCTGATGTCTTCCTATAATTTTGGCGAAAAAGATAGTCATGGGACCTTATTCTTTCATAATTTTACTCCATGGAAAGGCAAGAGGGAGAGGCCATATCTAGCTTTAATAGAAGGTTTTCGAAGTTCTATTATGATATGCAAAGGGAAATTCATCCCCTAGAGAATGCTGTTAAGTTGCACTATGCATCTACTTTCCCCCAAAGCTATCCTTGCTCCTGTTGGAAAGAAGGTCTCTGAATTTGCAGCGTATGCTCATTGATGCTTTGGAGGTTGAAGACAATATTAGGATGTCTGGGAAATTATCAAATGAAGGTAGGGTTGCAAGGATTGAAGAAGAAACCAGATTCGAAGAAGGGCACCAACAAGGGAAAGTTGCATTGTGTCCCTGTTTTTCCCTAGATACATAGGGAGACGACCAGGCTGGGGAAGTACCACAAGAATATAATCATGATAGGTTTCATGTAGATTGCGATACACTTGCTAAAATTCCTGTTGATAATGCTTTTGAAAGGGAATTTGGTCCAACTAAATATGACAAATATGAAGGGGATTGCTCGAAAAACTCATAATTTTTTTCGAGATTGATGATAAAGAGAAAGAACAAGAGTGTGATCCACCCCAAGAGGCAGAAGCTTATCAAAGAGAGTCCGTTTCACTTGAGGTTGACAAAAGCATTGAAGCTGTTTCTGAAGCCTCCGACGGTGAAAATCAAACCCTAAGTGCTGAGGTTTCAGATGAAATTGACGACGACTTTCGTATCCCTCCTCCAAAGTTGGATGAGAATTTTTTTTAACAGTACCGGTTGTCATATGGTCTGGAAGAGCAGAAGAAATGTCAAGAAGAACCTATCCCGGGAGCCCTCATGGCTGGTCCTAGAGAAATAAGAGTTCTTCATGTTCTGATAGACCCTTTTGCTCATTTCTTGGAAAGGTCGAAAACGGTAGGGTTTATATTGTTCTGGGAGACTAAGTGTCATTTCCCAAATTTGGAATTAGGTCACAATGGCCTAATCACATTAGCCATATTCATTAGAGTTTGTAAAATTGATGTTAAGGGTCAAATAATTGCCAAGGAGGAAAATTACTAGTTTCCTAGGTTTGGGGTGGAAGCTTTGGGATTTGGAATAAGGGGGATAATAAATGATGTTTAGACATTAGAAGGGTTCAAGTATTTAATAAATAGAGTGAATAAAGAAATTCAAGAGAAATCTTAGGTGACAAAAGGTTTTGGAGACATATGGAGGATGTGGGACCCACACTAGCTTGATTTTTCATAATACATGGTATCTCTCTTTTGCAAATTTGAATTAATCGGAATGTGAACACTCTTGGGTGAGTTGGTAAGTCATAGCACATGTCATTGAGCATCTTAGGTCAAATTGGGAAGGATTGGTAACCTCCATGGAAGATAAAGAGTCAAAGTGGAAGTTGTGGACACTTGGGCTAGATTCCCTAGCCTCTATGACACCAATGATGGAGCATCTATGACAACTATGACAAATTGCAAACCTGACCTCTGACATCTGACCACTATGACATGTCAGCCCAAAAAATATGCTCAAGGAAGGTGAATTTCGGAGTTGGAGAATCCAAAGAGACTCAAAATCGAATTTGGGAGAAGATGGAAGGTTAGAACTAGGAGACAAGTGGCAAATGTAGAATATTTCCTAAATGGAAATCTATTGAATCTATTGAGAGGATTTCGACCCTTAGAAGGCTAATGTTGGTTATAAAATGTAGAAATGAAGTATGAGAATGGCTTTTGATCATTTGTAGAATTTGGAATTGCATTTGTGTAGAGGGAGAGCTAGTGGATGACTAGTTTCTTGCCTTAGCCAATTTTGAGGGTGAAAGATTCCCATCCAAGTTGGTAATTGGAAAGGCCATTCAGACCTTCCATTTGGAGCTTTAATGGAGTCTTTATTTGTAGGTGTAATCTACAGGGCATCTCATGGTTTATTCTATTGCAGCTCACTCCTTCAACCATTTCCGTTTTTTATAGCATATTCTTGATCCTTGAGGGAGGGCGTTTTTGGTGAGATATTGTACTCTTTGGGGGAGCTTATAATGCCCCATTTCTTTTGTAATATGAAGTAAATACTCTTTTCTTCATCTCCAGAAAGTTTCAGGTCGAAATTCCAAGTAGAAATGTATAAATCTCAATTTTAATGAAAGAACAGTGTCATTTCCCCACTACCTTGTTGTGAATCAATGTAATGCTGATGATTTTGAATGAATGGATGATTCTATGATATATCTGTGATCAATATAATTCCATGGATGTCTTATAAAAGTTTCATGTACTGTACTTGAGCATTTGAAGCATTTTTACTCAGTTTAGTTGTATTGGGTGGTGAAATAGTGCCATTTCCCCAAGGGTCGAATTGGAGATTTTTGCAGTTGAATGGAAGAGGGTGAGAACAGTTGTAATAAATAATTAATGGTGCATATGAGACCCTAATAACATAATTAACACATTACATACCTCTGTTCATAAATTTGAGTGGGTTTGGAGGCATTTGGGAAGCCATTTTCAGTACTTACCTCAGGGGGATTTGAACCCCAAATTACTAGTAAAATTGCATACTTGGTACAAAATCTTAAGAGAGTTTGTAGAGGTCTTTTGGTGGCCATATTTCATCCCTAAACATCATATTCAAGTACTAATATCATTCATACACCTACCTTGAAGATTTGAAGGGATTTGGAGTGAATTTGAGACCTAGAGACCAATACTAGTCAAAGGGAAATCACTAGTAAAGTTACCTACATTGACCAGAATTGAAAGAGGATTTACAGAAGTATTTTAAAGGTCCAAAGGAATCCCTAAAACACATATTTATGTTCTAATATCATTCATATACCTTCTCAGAATATTTGGGATCATTTGGGGCAAATTTGGGACCTAGAGATCACAACTAGTCAAAGGTCTAACTACGGAAAAAGTGAAAAATTGCCATTTTGATCAAACTCCTAACAAGGGACATTACATTGGTATCAGAGCATGGTCCTTGCACCTGTGTATTAGGTACATACATTCAAGAATAATTGGAAGCCATGTCTTACTATTATGATGAATCCTATGAGTACAATTCTTATGAGGAATATGCAGATGCTTATGAGCAATATGAAGCAGAATGTGAATGGTATGAGGAAGAGGTGCCATCATGCAACACTTCTTACAATTTCAAGAGAAATGAAGATTATTCTTATGACTTTAAATATGATGAATATGAGTGTGTCACACCAACCAAGGATAATTCTATGAGTGAGTTCCAAAGATGGAGAGCAAAATATAAAACCTTGCCCCAATAATATCAAAAATATCAAGAATATCTTGCTTTTAGCAATTATACACAGAATGCCATGTCTTTTGAGTACTATGCTGAACATGTTTTTGAAAATAGGCCCAGAAATGAAGATGTGGAGTTAGTGAAGAAAGGTTTATGCCCTTCTTGTAAAAACCCTTGGAGCGAGTATCATATATGTGTGCATGAAATGATGTCCTCCTTGAGGAGAGCTTTTGAGATTTATTCAAGAAGAGATTCCAAATATATTGTTCCTAAGGAAAACAAGGGGCAAAATGCATCAGCTTGCTTTAAGGAGAAAAAGGAAGAGACATCACAAGAGCATGAAGAAGATTCTATTGAAAATATGGAAGATCATTTCGAGATACCTTCTAGCTTAGACATGAACCAAAGAGCATCTACTGATGGATGCTTAAACTATGAAGGAGTACCTACTGATGGGTGCTCACACCTCTATGTTGGTGACATAGAGATCACTTTTGAAAGTGTTTCTACAAGTACAAGTTTCATTAAGCATGATAATGAAGACCTTGTAGCAGTTGAAGAAGAACCAAGATCAACTTCCCCATCACCACTTGAGCTTCATGAAGTTGGTCCAAGCAAAATTGAAGAAGATGAGGAGTTTCATTTGCAAGAGCCTCATTTTCTTGAAGGGTCCTTAAAGATGAATGAAAATAAGATCCAAGAGTCCCTCAGCATTCTCCATGACACTCAAGCATTGGTGTCAAATTCTTGTTGGAGAGCTACTTCATTGGAGGAAACATCCTTCCTTGAAGACATGGAGAAGATTCAAAGAGCAATGTGCCACATCAAAGGTAATTTCATGTCTTTGCTTTTTGATAGAAACCATTTGTTTGAGCTTAATGAATTGTTACATGATACATACTTGAAGAATAATGAGGATATTCATAAGCTCACAATTCAAAATGAGCAACTTCTTGAAAAGTTGCAAGATACTTGTTTTTCCTCCTATGTTTCAGATTGTCAAATGGTAGATTGTTTGGAGGATTCTCATGACATGGTGGATCATGAGAAATGTGAAAATTTGAATGTTCTTGATGTGTTTGAAGATGAACTTGAAGAGATCCAAACACTTGATGTGGTGGAAGAGGAATTTGAATTGCCTCTTGATGAAGGTTATGCAATTTTTAAAGAAGAGCATGATTCCTCTACATTGGAACCAAACTATGACAAAGAGTTCAGACTTTTGAAGGAGCTGCATGATACTACCCATATGGATCCTTCCCATGATGAAACTTCTGTACTTTTTGATCATTTGGGTTATTTGGTTCATTCTCCTACATCCTACAATTCCATGTTTTGCAACATTAGTCTCAATGAAGTATGGGTGAAAGGGTTCCTTTTGATGGTGCCACATGAGGAGTATGGAACTCCTAGATTTACTTTTTATGATGATATGGTTGGAGCACATTCTTATTCACATTTGCAGCAACATTATTTATCACTTTATGATGATGCAAATCTATATGGATGCACCTATGATATGCATTTGAGTCACTTGAAGACTCATGGTTTTTCTTGCTCAACATTTGATTCATTTGATGTTGGAGGAACTTCATCCAACACTTGGGAGAATAGATTTATGATTGGAGAACATTTTTGTTGGAAGCCACATACTTTGTTATATTTTTATGATTCTCACATTCATGGATGTATGGGTGAGACTTCTTTGAGTCATTTGAAGTCTCCTTGTTTTTTCTGCTCATTATTTGGTTCAGATTTTAGTGGAGATTCTTCATTCACTTCTTGGATGAAAGAATACATGGCTGAATATTTTGATGCATATCACATCCTTTTGGAGACGCATTATAGGACATGGGATCCTCACCTATGTCATTGGAGCATATTTGATTGGTCACTTGAAGCTTGTATGCACTTGAAAATGGTGGTCTACTTGCTTGGAGGTATAAGCACTTTCATGACTCTTTGATGAAGCATATCCTTGATGTACATTTTCATTATGTTGTTATGTACTTTGATGATATATATTTGGTACTCATGATGTTTGGAAGAATGCATACAAGAAAATGGGATCCAAGAATCCTCTTATCTAATGGTGTAGGCTGGAGAGCACTCTTAATTGTTGGGGTGCAATACAAGCAATGGGACCCCGGAATAATTTTTATCTCATTGGTTTCAATTTTTTGGGGGGAAACAAGAATTATGGGAGATGGATTTCCCACTTAATAAAGTGATTTTTATCAGAGTAGTGCAGCAGCAAGCATGGTGGTTCCTCTCTAAAATCTTCATGGAAACTCAAAGACTCAAGGTTTGGCAATTCAATGGCAACTTCAAAGAATTATACAGAAAGCAGGTTCTTCAACACCGAAGTTTGAAATTGCTTGAGGACAAGCAATATTGGGAAGGGAATATTTGTCATGTCCCAAATTTGGAATTAGGTCACAATGGCCTGATAACATTAGCCATATTCATTAGAGTTTGTAAAATTGATGTCAAGGGTCAAATAATTGCCAAGGAGGAAAATTACTAGTTTCCTAGGTTTGGGGTGGAAGCTTTGGGATCTGGAGTAAGGGGGATAATAAATGATGTTTAGACATTAGAAGGGTTCAAGTATTTAATAAATAAAGTGAATAAAGAAATTCAAGAGAAATCCTAGGTGACAAATGGTTTTGGAGACATATGGAGGATGTGGGACCCACACTAGCTTGATTTTTCATAATACATGGTATCTCTCTTTTGCAAATTCGAAATAATGGGAATATGAACACTCTTGGGTGAGTTGGTAAGTCATAACACATGTCATTGAGCATCTTAGGTCGAATTGGGAAGGATTGGTAACCTCCATGGAAGATAAAGAGTCAAAGTGGAAGTTGTGGACACTTGGGCTAGATTCCCTAGCCTCTATGACACCAATGATGGAGCATCTATGAAAACTATGACAAATTGCAGACCTGACCTCTAACATATGACCACTATGACATGTCAGCCCCAAAAATAGGCTCAAGGAAGGCGAATTTGGGATTTGGAGAATCCAAAGAGACCCAAAATCGAATTTGGCAGAAGATGGAAGGTTGGAACTAGGAGACAAGTGGCAAATGTGGAATATTTCCTAAATGGAAATCTATTGAATCTATTGAGAGGATTTCGACCCTTAGAAGGATAATGTTGGTTATAAAATGTAGAAATGAAGTATGAGAATGGATTTTGATCATTTGTAGAATTTGGAATTGCATTTGTGTAGAGGGAGAGCTAGTGGATGACTAGTTTCTTGCCTTAGCCAATTTCGAGGGTGAAAGATTCCCATCCAAGTTGGTAATTGGAAAGGCCATTCAGACCTTCCATTTGGAGCTTTAATGGAGTCTTTATTTTCAGGTGTAAGCTATAGGGCAGATCATGGTTTCTTCTATTGCAGCTCACTCCTTCAACCATTTTCGTTTTTTATAGCATATTCTTGATCCTTGAGGGAGGGCGTTTTTGGTGAGATATGGTACTCTTTGGGGGAGCTTCTAATGCCCCATTTATTTTGTAATATGAATTAAATACTCTTTTATTCATCTCCAGAAAGTTTCAGGTCGAAATTCCAAGTAGAAATGTATAAATCTCAATTTTAATGAAAGAACAGTGTCATTTCCCCACTACCTTGTTGTGAATCAATGTAATGCTGATGATTTTGAATGAATGGATGATTATCTGATATATTTGTGATCAATATACATCCATGGATGTCTTATACAATTTTCATGTACTGTACTTGAGCATTTGAATCATTTTTACTTAGTTTAGTTGTATTGGGAGGTGAAATAGTGCCATTTCCCCAAGGGTCGAATTGGAGATTTTTGCAGTTGAATGGGAGAGGGTGAGAACAGTTGTAATAAACCATTAATGGTGCATATGAGACCATAATAACATACTTAACACATTACATACCTCTGTTCATAAATTTGAGTGGGTTTGGAGGCATTTGGGAATCCATTTTCAGTACTTACCTCAAGGGGATTTGAACCCCAAATTACTAGTAAAATTGCATACTTGGTACATAATCTTAAGAGAGTTTGTAGAGGTATTTTGGTGGCCATATCTCATCCCTAAAAATCATATTCAAATACTAATATCATTCATACACCTACCTTGAATATTTGAAGGGATTTGGAGTCAATTTGAGACCTAGAGACCAATACTAGTCAAAGGGAAATCACTAGTAAAGTTACCTACATTGACCAGAATTGAAAGAGAATTTGCAGAAGTATTTTAAAGGTCCAAAGGCATCCCTGAAACACATATTTATGTTCTAATATCATTCATATACCTTCTCAGAATATTTGGGATCATTTGGGGCAAATTTGGGACCTAGAGATCACAACTAGTCAAAGGTCTAACTAGGGAAAAAAGTGAAAAATTGCCATTTTGATCAAACTCCTAACAAGGGACATTACACTAAGATTAAAAGATATATTCAGATGGAGCTATCATTTAGTGGGTTTTTCCCCACGAGAGGAGGACTAGAATGGAGAATTCATTCAACAAGTCATTTGCTTGACTGGCTTCATTGGAGGTATGAAATTACTTGAGTTAACCTTGTGCCAAACAAGTAGTGTAGGAACACTTGTGTATAAATAAGCTTGCATGCCAAGCAATTGCATTTATTTCTGTTAGTATTTTTAGGTGTTTGGCTTCGGACGTTCGGTTGTGGTGTTGGGATGAAAGGATGGCTGCTGGATGTTGCTTATAATAGTCAGGGTTTGGAAAATCGACCCAATGGATCAGGCACTTAACCTACGAAGTTCTTCACTACCTCGTAGGGAGGATAGCATCCCCTTTGGAGCCAGTTTTTAACACCCATATATTTCCCTACAATATGCAGTTGAATGGAAGTAACAGAGAGTCAAAATGTACCTGGTAGAGAAACCGAGATATCCTCCATGTTCCAGTGCTAGATGCTAATGGGAAAGACTAAGGGGTCTAAGGAGAAACAAATATGTGCAAAGGATGAGGAAATGTTGAAGTATGGGTATAAATAAATGAGAAACACACTTTATAACCTATAGTACGTCAGGCAAGTAATGGGAAGCTAATCATTACACCAGTCTACACCGTAGATTCGGGGGGGGGGACTAGATCCACGACCCTAGGTGAAATACCGCACAGCCAAGTTGCGAAAAAGATAAGAAAAGGGTGGATGCGATGAGCCTTCTCCGCTAGCCAGGTGTCAACAACAGATGTTATCGCAAGAAGAAATATCAAAGGGCGATATATAAGATTGGGCGTATGCGATGGCACGAACTGGTAGAAATATCCATGGTTCGAAATACGAAAGGGATGTACATCAATGGCTCTCATAGTAGATTGCATGAAGAAGTAGTGCACCAGATAAGAAAGGGGTGGATACGATGACATTTCCCACCTGGCAGATGTCAGCTCCAGAGCACATCGCATAAAGAGGGGGAATCATAGTAGGGACCACCTGGGTACATGCGAGGTCGTCTTATGGGAAAATGTGGAGAAGAAGGGATGGCATAGATGGGAAGTTAAACCAGATCCGACGGTAAAGAAGAATCGAAGTTCAAATCAAGAGATAAAGAGGCGACAGATCCGACGAAGGGAAACTAGCATGTGGGAGATCAACGGTTGAAATTAACGGGAAACCTACCAAGAGAGCCGACGTTATGGAGACGTGGCTATATATATGAAAACACCTTTCAAAGTTTGCATTTTTACCCTTTTCCAAACCTGTTTGAGTGGGAGGAGTTTTTTCTCCAGAGAATGACATTCTAGCCCCGGTACAGGAGTTTGATGGCTGGTCACTAGGTAGTTGGGTCGAAGCTCGGAGGTCTTGCGGTCGCACCCTAACAGGGAAGTCCCCGAGGACCCTATATCAGTTTCAGCCCAGGCCAGAATGGCCCACGAAGAAGCTATCTTTCAAGAGTTCGGCATTGTGGGCCTGGAGGTCACCTCAGGAATAACAGTGGTTGCCTTGTTTCGTCAAAGTCCGTCCAAAGGTCGTTGGACCTTTGTAACTCCCCGCCTCGGGCCCGACCTGGGCATTAGGGATAATTTCCATGACTTCTCGAATGTCCAAAGTATTGGTTGGTCTGTCTGAAAGCATAGGTGGGTTAAGCTTAAACCCCGATATGGGAGAATTTCTGACCAAAGGTATCCTTCCACAGGTAACATTTTCCCCTGGTACTAATAGCTTCTGACCCAATTTTCGGATAAAGGGGAAGGGTTGGAACAAGCTGGCAAAGAAGACATGTCGCCCAACTGTACCAAGATGAATACGGAATTTTTCAGAGGGTTATAAGCATCCTAAAGGTGTTGGATGCTTATGACTGAGAAGTTGGAAAATGTGTGGAGGCCAAAAAAACTCTTTAAAGGAGATGTAAAAAAGGAAAAGTCTCTTGCGTGGATTAGAGGTTGGCTCGAAAGGTGATAGAGGTAATGTGACCCAAGTCTTTCGGAGCGTGCAGGAAAGCATGAGATTAAGTATTGTCGCATGAGAGATGTCAGAAGAACGGACCTGCAAAGCGGATCTTTGAATGTTATCCCAGAGGATTATCGGTATGATGGAAAGCACTTTTTGCATCATCATTGGCTATGCCGTCTATCTGGGATGACGTCGCTGAGCATGGTGAAGGTCACCTCAAACCTTGAGCATCACGGTTACCTGATTGAAGAGTCCGATAGAGCTATCATGGAAATTGTGACCAATTGAAGCTGTCGTCATCATCGCATCAGTTATGGATAAGGTTCTCACATCCCTTATCTGAAGTCGGTGTAAGGGAAAAATGGTGCACCTAGCGGTTCGACCATTTTTTCTGTTATGATTGGCTCATGGAGAAAGGACATAAGTGCATGGTGGTGTTCATGCCAGAAGAAGTGTGGGTTGAGATGGAGGAAAAGCCTACCACTCCCTCTCTTAGGGCATTCGACCTCATATAATCCGGTTCTGCCAGCGAAGACGAGAAAACTGATAGACGACAAGTGTTCAAAGGAAACAGATAAAGAAAGAAGAAGGAGACCTTCAGAATCAAGCAAAGCGGCTAGCCAGGTGCAAAAATAGTTCACGATTTTGTAATCTCCACTGAAGAAGCGACACCTATCCTACCAGATGGCGCATCACAGGCTGACAGCTCATTGAAAGTGGAAGATTTCTTTGACTCACAAGGTCACTTGCGAACCTAGAGTTAAAACAATCCTCTATCTATAATATTCTGTTCCTTGTCTTAATCAGTCTGTTTGAGGCATGACATGTATGTAATATTTTTGAATTTTTGGGTGATATGAGGTGTCCTTCTAATATTTCCATTAGGGTGAGAGGTTAGTCAAGCAAGAAGGCTCTGGGCATATATATATGCGATGTAATAGAATGAATAAGGGTTGAAAATATTTTGTTGAAAATCCTTTGGTAATTTGAGGATCAGTCTGTAAGACATTTTTTGAGCTATTTTAATAAAGTTTGCAGAGCTGAAGCCTGCGTTTTGACAGGGATTCCTGTGTAATTGGTCTGGTAGTCTGTATTTTCTCTCTTCCCATGTGAAATTGTGTTTTCTCTCTTCGTAACCCCATTTTGTGTTATTTCTTTCATGCTTGGATCAGGGTTATGATTAAGTGGAATTCATAGAAATTATGCTATGCTTAGTTTTTTCCAAGTATTTCACCAACCTATTCTACTAAAGTTGATGTAGGATTCATGTTGGTATGCCTTACATTGATGGACTGTTTCTTTTCTCTTCTGTTCCACAAAATTAAAATCTCTTTGACTACTAGCCGCTTGCTACCTTGCCCTTGTGAATGCGTTTGCAGAATCTTTTTGAATGATGTTTCATAGTTTGTTAAAGGTGAATCCATTGCCCAAACTAAATTTCATACGTTTTCAACCAAACAACGCGTGAATCATTTTATTTCCAAACAGAAAACTGATCTTCTGTATAATTGTTGTAATTGAATATCATGGCCGTGAATGCTGGTGTTTCTTTTTCATTATTGACAATCTTGATTATTCCAGTCTTTTCACGATATTTTAGAGATAGCCCTCTCTGTCTGTGTTGGGTCAGTAGCACAGGCCAAAGATTAGTTAGTGGTTACCCAAAATTAGCCTCTTTCAGCCTTGGGGGCCAATTTTGGTGTTAACAGAAGGTTTCATCCTTCTCATATTGTTGATCTGTTTCAGATCAATCAATCCTTCTTCGGAAAAGAAGGACACTTGCCTCATTCAGGGGTAAGTCATGATATGCTAGTTTAGCACCTTCAGTCTATTTTTGAGGGAGGGATTTCTTCCCACTGGGTTTTCCCTCTTTCCTCACTTAGTTTATTTAGACTGATTGTACGGGGTGACCTTTGGTCTCAGTAACCAGGGCCCTATCTTGTTGTTTTACAGGGTGACCTTTGGTCTTAGTTACCAGGGCCCTATTCTTCAGTTATTTCCTCATAGTATAGCTTGCGGGGGGGTGTTGGAATATTCTCCCCATCATTTTGTATTTTGCATGCTGAATGCATTTTCTTGCAATTGCATGCATCCAGTCACCATCATGGTGGTCTCCCCAACACCTAGAGCTTGTTCCTAGCTCTTCTTTTCCTGCATGCAAAATTGCATGCTGCATGCATCTAGTCATCATCATGGTGGACTTCCTAGCTCTCCACAGCCTGTCTACAGCCCCCGAGGGGCCTCCCACCTACCAAAGTTTCCCTTCTCCAGTCTCTTGCATGACTAGTGCACCTTTCTCACCTACCACAGCCAGTTAGGCTCCCTTGTCACCTACCAATCAGTTATCACTCAGTTCTTCCTTGATTTGAGGCTAGATTGACTCCTCCACTGACTGTTTCACTCCGATAGACCTCCAGTGAGACTAGTATGTCCATTCTGACTCCAGTTAGCCACTCATGCGCCCTTCACTGAGACTCCTTCATTCAGTTCATGCCTACCTCACTCAGTTAGACTCCTCATGCGCCCTCCACTAAGCCTCCTTCATTCAGTTATTGCCTACTTCACTCAGTTAGACTCAATTGACTGACTGTCACATCTGATGACTGATACATTGACTGGATGATGACTCCACTATCATTCAAGCCACACTCTGAGTTAGGAATTCGAATGCCCTACTTGGCCTCTTCGAATCCTACATTATGCACCTTACTGTTCTATTGTATTCATTCACTTACATTCTTATTCATTGTATAATATTGAGATATTGTTCTATTCTATTGTGTTTATGAGGGATAATTGAGTGTCTCATTCTCTTCTTCTTTGCAACATTCTTGCTAGTTGATTGTGAGTTGCTATAGCTGCTAGATCTCTTGCAGATTCTTATAGCTTTCCCCTTGGATCGTATCTCACAGCAAATGACCAACCCACTCTAATTGGAACCTCAGAGTAAAATACCTGTTCACATTGGGTTGGAAGAACATAGGGCTCCGTTCCTGGCTCAAACAACCTTGTATTTACCATGGTAAATCCATTATCATCTTCAATACTTGTTTTATCGGGATCACGTTGATTCAATCGACACCTGTACCATTTGAAAATGAACATAAATACCTTGAAGGAGTTAAATTCACACTGAAGAATTTCTTCCAGATACCCATAGTATCGATTTTCAGATAGTTTTGGATGTCTGTCACTTCTAGAGGAAACATTGGTCACCTCAAAGATTGCAAATATCCCACAATCTGATGTTTTCTTCGTTTCATCCAACTTTTTGATGCGATATATATAGCCATTGCGCCACATAGCTTTATGGTGTTTTACCTACAACAAGCCATACAAGAAAATATTACATAATGATAATCCAATATTTATGATTAACTAGTGCATGTTTATAATGCCATACAGGGAAAAAAAATCAGCGTGTACAACGACAATATGTTTGCAAAAAAAAAAAATAGTGTGGTTGATTAATATGCTTACCTTCTTATATTTTAAACCATATGCTAAATCGATTTCCCTTTATGTTAGATTGGTATCTCCATTGCGATGTGCAGCTTTAACCAATGAAGCCACACCTTCCCATGATATTCCATGACTAGATTGTTCACATCGTTCAATCCATACCTTCATCCAGTCAAGATTGTTTCCAATGTATAAATGAATTGCGTCCCACTCTCCACCAACTGTTTGATGACAATAAAATTAAAATTCAATACAAATGTATAGTCACTTAACAAAGTATATTACACTCTAAATTGATGCAAAATATTGAATATAAAAATAGAATATGTATGATATATATACATAAAAATTAACAGTCAAATGTGTTATATGATCTTTCACAATCCTTGATCTACCTTTTCCCTTTAGGTACTCCCATTCAAAATCTTTATTTGAGTCTGGATCAAAAATGTGCATAAATTGAGCTTTGACGCTAATATAGGAAAATATTCACTAATATACAACATGTTTTGGTATACCATATATCCCTCCATCATAGAACCCTCAGCATGTGCTCGTTGTCTGACCAAACCCTTCATAAATTTCAAGTGCCTCTCAACCATCCACATGGACCTTGAGTTGGCAAGTCCACACAATTCAATCTCCTCAACTTGGTGTATGAGTGTGAGATTTTCAATTACTAGGAACTAGATTCATAAGACAATTTCACCATGGAATATTTTAGACAATGAGAGAAGAAGAATAGAGATAAATTGTGGAAATCACTCTGTATCTTATTCATTGATATTGTAACAATATATAATACATCCTCCATGGAGAAAATCGAATTCCTTTGAGGCAATATGGAAAGAGCAAAAAGAAAAGGCTTAGAAAAGGAAAAAAACCCCCCAGGTGGCAAAAGCAGTTTCCAAAACTGTCCTAGAGGCTCACGAATTTAGTATTTATGGTATGGCAGCTCATGAGTGAGGTAAATAGGATGTATTGATGGCTTTAGAAGGTTAGATATGATTTGGAGGTTGAATTGGTCGAGTGGCAAAAGATTCCAAGTCAACTAGCTTTATCTTTTCCACTAGAAAGTAGAAAAACCAGGACAAAGCTAACTAAATTAGGATAGTGTCTTTCTAATTCATGAATGGAATAAAATCAAATAGAATCCAAGGAAATACTATCCATAATCTCTCCAAATTCATTTTTGTGAATGAGGATAGCATTTGGTCCACTAAAAGACAAAACTGGCCTATTCTACCTAGTCAAAACTCGAGAAATTAATCATAAATGATTAATTAATTTTATCCTAAGTCTAGAATGACATAGTGGGTTTTTTAAATATTCCAACACCCCCCCTTAAGCTTGAATTTATGTGATGGGAATCAGAAAAATATCAGAAATATAGGGCCCAAGCAATAAGTCTTATGGTCACCCCAATACAAAAATAACTAGTCCATGCAAACCGAGGAAACAGGGAAAACCTCATGGAACAAAACCCTCCCTCAAAAATGGACATGCTTGATGTCTTCATACTATCATGTTGTTCATTTGATTGAGTTGAATGAGATGAATGGGATGCTTCTGATTAACTGACTTGATGAAGAGATTGTGGATGTCATGATCATGCATCAGTGCATCAATGTTGTGTAGGCAAGAATCATGTGTTGAAGCTCTATAAAGTTCATCTTCTGATGATGGAGGAGCATCAAATGAATTTTTCTTCCTGCTATAACATACATAATCAGATCTGAAAACATAATCAATGATGGAAATAAGATCTATGCATACTCCTTCCCAAGGAGAAACAATGAACTCAACAGGATCAATTTCCTCTGTAGCTTCAATGTGGTGTATTAGTTCTTGTACTTTCTTCCCAAACTGATGTAGAACCTTTCTGATATTTAAAATGAGATCATGGAGCTCTGAAATATCAGAATGTGAGTCATATGGAGTAGTAACCATTAATTATGTGGAGTCTCCATGATCAAACAGATTTTCAGTAGGAAATTTGTGAGAAACTAGGTCACCCTGACAGGTGAGCAAGCCTGGAGAGTGTGAGGACTTGGATTTTGAACCATGAATGATGGGGTCAGGTCCAGATGTGTGGAATATCAGTACAAATATGTCCAGAAACATGGTTTTCCAACCAATGAAAGATATGAAAGACAAAAGTGCAACATAGGCAAGTGACACAATGTAGGAAAACATAGAATTGTGTAGTTTCTTAACTGGAGAACTTGGGATTTGTAGGGTATTTTGTGCATACAAAGGTTGGGTAAATGGTGTGGGATATGTAATGACCTGCATATCAGACTGTAAATCATCTTCTAAATTAGAATCTAGTATATTTGAAGGTTGGTGAAAATATCTTTCAGAAGACAAGTCAGAAGCTAGTAAAAAATGACTAGTTTTGAGAGTAGACTAGGGTGAATTGACTAAAGAATGTATTGAGGAAGAAGTGGAGGTTTCTGATTATGATATATCAGAATTTGAATCAATATCAGAGACATCTGAGTTATATTTCACTTTATCACTCAAAGCATAAGCATCATTACCTTTGGGAGAGGCTTGGAAATAGTGTTCTTGTTCTATAGCAAGCTTGCCTTGTTCTTTCTTTGCCAAGTCAGGAACATCAATGTTATTCTCTTCAAGCATCTTGTTCATGATGTCCAATTTCTTCTTGAAGCAAGATTTCTTAGGATGAGTGCCTTTGAATCAATAAGAACACTTGGGCTTCTCCTTCTTCATCTTCGTGGATTTGGAGTCTCCATCAGAATCCTCTTCATATGACAATATCTTTTGTTTGGATTTGTCATTCTTGAAACTCTTTGCTCCATGAGAAACAAGTGCAAAGTGTTTGGAGGGTGATTGATCCCTCATTTGGACCAGCTTGTCCTTCTCCTGAGTTAGCGAATCAATGAATGCATCGAAGGTTGGCATCTTCCACTTGGGAACTAAAAGTCTTGTAGAATGAAAAGTAGACACAAATACTAAGTATTCAGAGCTCGGTTTTGACAGAATGGTAAGGATTAATTGCTCATCCTTCTTCTCTATGCCACATTGCTTGAGTTGAAGCACTAGGTTCTTGAATTTTGAGTTTAAATCCTCCATATAATCAAAATTACTTGGACTAAGAGATATCAGCTCAATCTCCAACAAATGACCTCTAAGCACGTCTTGTTTTCTAAAGAGAGACTCTAGCTTTGTCCACACTTCATTTGGAGTGGATAGAGAATATATATGGAATAGAAGATATGGAGATACAGAGAGACAAAGTAACCCATCAGCTTAATCAATTCTATTGAATCATTTGGATTTTAATGCAACAGCTCCTGGCTCAGTTTCAAGCCCCATAGTGACTCTATACAATCCTTCGCTCTGAAGTTGGATGATCATATGTGCCTTCCAATCAAAGAAATTGAAGGGAGTGAGAGTCACAGCTTTGGCTTGATTTTGCTCCATACTGATGCGTTCCTGATGATGTAAATACCTGCAAAAAGCACTCTTGGAAATTGCTTTGAATCAAGCTAGCTCTGATACCATGTGAGATTTTCAATTACTAAGAACTAGATTCATAAGACAATTTCACCATGGAATATTTTAGACAATGAGAGAAGAAGAATAGAGAAGATAAATTGTGGAAATCACTTTGTATCTTATTCATTGATATTGTAACAATATATAATACATCCTCCATGGAGAAAATCGAATTCCTTTGAGGCAATATGGAAAGAGAAAAAAGAAAAGGCTTAGAAAAGGCAAAAAACCCTTTAGGTGGCAAAAGTAGTTTCCAAAACTGTCCTAGAGCCTCACGAATTTAGTAAGTATGGTATATAATCTCATGAGTGAGGTAAATAGGATTTATTGATGGATTTAGAAGGTTAGATATGATGTGAAGGCCAAATTGGTCAAGTGGCAAAAGATTCCAAGTCAACTAGCTTTATCTTTTCCACTAGAAAGTAGAAAAAACAGGACAAAGCTAACTAAATCAGGATAGTGTCTTTCTAATTCAGGAATGGAATAAAATCAGATAGAATCCAAGGAAATCTTATCCAAAATCTCTCCAAATTCATTTTTGTGAATGATGATAGCATGTGGTCCACTAAAAGACAAAACTGGCCTATTCTACCTAGTCAAAACTTAGGAAATTAATCATAAATGATTAATTAATTTTATCCTAAGTCTAGAATGACATAGTGGGTTTTTTAAATGTTCCAACTAGTGTTCTTGTGCATTGAAAAATTCCAAAGATAGATGGTTCTGCATTTCACACATAAGAAGAGGAATTTATCTCCTCCAATACTTTATATCTTCTTTATGGAATTATTTAGATGAAAACCATCTACAAGTGACATGACAACCCAATCAAGAGATTTAAGAAAAAAAACATTATATTACATAACATGAATTAGAGAACAAAAATCAAATATAAGTTCTACGATGCATTAAACAAACACTAAGCACATGCAAAAAATCACTGCTTGCCTCATGTATTTTCCAAGATTATATATTACTTGTTTGACATTGTTGTCGAAGTTGTCCGAAAGAGAGAGAGGTAGAACAAATTGTAACAATATACAAATCGTTTCATTTTTTAAACAAAGAGTAGACGAACAAAAATACCAACCATAAACTGGAATAGAAAAATAATAATAATTAAATGCATATTATAATAATTACCTTCATGAAGACATGCCAATCGTGCGTCTTCACCCCTGCAAAATCACCTTTCTTTGTTATGATATTCTTCATGTTCGCACAAAATATGGTGGGAAATTTACTTTTTCGCATGACTTCTTTTACAACATTACTTTGTTGGTCCGTTAACATCCATGGAAGTGAGTTTATATTAATTTTCTCTCCATTTCTATGAAATTGAATGACATCTTTCATTGCATGGTTGCCTTCTTGAATGTCTTTGCAAATTTTGACATTTCTTTCTTTCTCATTCCTTCCATCCAATATTCGCCATAATGTTTCAATCAGATTCTTTCCGATATGCATTGTATCAAACAGATGAGCAATTTGTAGGTGCTCATAGTAGGGAAACCTACTAAATTGTCTAGGATAACTCTTCATTCCTCGTGGAAGCCCATTAATTCCTTCATGATTACATGAACGACAATCATGAATAGTAGTTTATAAATAAATTACATAAATCAATGGAAATTACAGTAAACAACACACAATAAAAAAAAATACAATATACAATATAACATTTCATATATGATGATTCATACGTACCTTGACGACTTCTATTATATTGCAACTTCCATAGGTGAGGTGTCATTCTCTGTGGTTTTAATGCAGTCTCTTGCTTTCCATTGAACATATGTTTTTCGATAGTTCGATACCTGTGATTCTTAGAGAGGAGGTGCCTATACTCATCAAACACCTCTTTTCCTAAGCTTTTTGAATGATGAGATTTGATCTTAGGACCACAAACTGGACATGCAAATTTCCCCTTTGTCTGAAGACCTACATAAAGAGATGGAATATCTATGTCAATTATAATTATATACAAAATGACTGGATTATTTAGAAAAACATGCGTGCGTAGTATATTAACTAGTTCATAAAATTAAATGCAAATAAAGTGGAACTTATCATTACACACCGCAAAAATGGGTTAACCCTGGGGCATCATGTATTGTCCTTACAAGCATTGCATGGAATTGAAATTTCCTTTGTTGTATTGGTCTAGATACGTCATACATGGTGATTCCATTCCATAACTTTAGTAGCTCGTCAATAAGAGGTTTTATATATACATTCATATCTTTGACTTGCTACTTACTTGATTGATTTGAACATATAAAAAATATAATTATGAGACGTACCATTTAGATATATAAACAATATTTCACAAGAGAAAAAAAAAATATATATATGAAATTATGCGACAAAATACGATAAATGAGATGCCACTACATTAAAATAAAAAGATGTAGACACAATATACCTGGAACAATCATATACAGCATTATGTGCTCCCTCTTTATTGACAACCATGGAGGAATGTTATTGTTGATAAAAAAAATAGGCCACACCGAGTAAACGGATCTCATCTCTGCAAATGGATTGACACCATCTGCTGCCAAAGAAATCCTAAGATTACGAGGTTCTTCTTTAAAGTGAGGCCATTTTTCCTCCATATCTCTAAATGTAGACCCATTTGCATGCATTCGAATAATGTCATCTTGACTTCTGTTCCGTGCATGATAATCCATAAATTGCACTATGTTTTTGCACTTGAAAAGTCATTGCAAACGTGGAATAATGGGAATATAATGAAGAACCTTGCGAGGCACCTTTTTTGTTACCTGATATGTTCGATATCTATTGATATGACATTCTAGACATTCTATTACAAATTCATGTTGATTATAATATAGAACATGGTCATCGCAGCATGCATGAATTGCTTCATACTGCATTCCAATTTCTTTCATGATGCCAGATAAATCTCGATATGTGCAACGTAAAATATTTGACGGTGGTAACAAATATTCACCTATCATGCTACAACAAATTAAAATAAAAATCCATTTAATATAATATAGAAATAATATTAATGAAACACATTTCATCCGTATTAATTTGACTTATGAATTAACAATAAAATTATTAGACGATCATATATATTATGTGATGGAATATATTACATACCTTAACATCTGTCTGACTGATATGTTTGAAAGACCATTCATAACCTTCGAGTTCATTATCAACAATATAGCATAGAGAAAATTGGTGTTGGAGCCTTCATAAAGGGGTTTGTATGCCTTCTCAAGAAGAGGTAAATCATGAATATCATCAAAATGATCATCATTTTCATGATGATGATCATCATTATCCATTCTAACATTAAATGAATCATGGATCAAAGTATTTGTACAATTATCTTCAACTATGAGTATGATCATCTTCTTCAATATGATCATTAACTTGTTCTCCATTATTCATAGCTCCATGTTCCTCTGGTGCTTCTTCTGAAAGCACTTCCTCTGGACGATATGCTGTAGGAAGTATTTCCTTTATAATTATATGAAACCTCAATAGATAAAAATTAATATAAGAAATATTAAAATAATACATACATTTACAAAAGCAATCAAATAAAAACATATATAATGCAAAACTTACAAGTGGATGATATTCATGTCCCCCCTTAGCGTGTCCATGTTCCCTACAATGTTTTCTGGCTATTGAGATATTTATTCTTCTCCTCTTAAAGCCCCTGCATTGACTACATGGACAATAACATTTCCCATCACCCCTTCTTTTCACTCCATCCCACAATCTAGCAAGCAATTGTTGATTTTGTTCGTCTGGATCAGGAATTTTGCTCTTTGACATTTTCTCGTAAAGAGCTTGAATGAATATTGTTGATCTTAGAACATCAATCTCTACAATTTGCTCGCTTTAATCACAAAAACAATAAAAATAATGAAAAATAGTCCGCTGAATAAAAAAAATTCTGCAAACCGTTTTTTGCATATCAAACATGTCGGAATGTTTCGAAATTTATAGATTTAAAAATATAACCCATAGTTACCATTGGTGAATAGATGTCAGATATCCGACATCCTAGGGCATGATATACTATCAGATATCCGACATTCTTGGGCATCATATGATGTCGGATATCCGACATCCAGGGCCATAATATATGGTCAAATATCTGACATCCGTGGGATTAATATTAGGTCGGATATCCGACGACACTGGTCATTATTGATCGGATATCGTAGGATAGTCGAGGGTCGTCGGATATCCGATAGGCCCTTCTATCAATTTAAAAAAAATCATCAAATTTCCGAATTTTGAAGGTGAAATCCGACGACACAGTCCTTTTCGTCAGATTTTCTCGTCGGATTTTGGGTTCAAATTATGTAGTGTCCAAACATTTCCTTTGAAAAAAATGCATGACTGACATGATCAACAATTTGACTGAAACCTCATTTCCAAACATTTTTTTCTTCTTCTAAGCATTTTATAGGGGAGGGATGCTAGTTGTTGGACACCCCACCTGGCTCCACTCCCCACGCCACGTGGGCACTTCGGAACATGGCATTTTCAGGACGAGATGGCAGTGCCAGTTGTCGTGGTAAGTGGGCGCTTTAAAGCGGACTTTTCGGCATGCTTTTCCATGGTCCCATCACCATCTTCCCATGGTCACTTTCTTCTCTGGTGTTATCTTGATTGGGATCGATCTGTGGTTGCTCTACTACCCCATTACCTGTTCACACCGCCCTCCGTTGTGGTCATATCCTGCTCTGGTTCTATGTTCTTGCGGATGGAAGGTTCCCTGGTTGCATTTGGATGGCATTCACTGGTGTAGCTACTTTTCTCCACTGGTTCTCTTGACATGGAAGGTTGCCCCATGCCCGTGGTGCACCATAGGTTGGTGAGCCCATTTGCAGCAGACCCTGTTGGAGATTTCCATCGGTTCGGTGGTGGAGATGGTGGGTTCTTGCTCCAGTGGGTTCGATGGCGGCAATGGTGGCTTCCTGCTCGAGTTCGTTCGGTGGCGATGGTGGCTTCCTGCTTGAGATTATTCATGGGTCTCTTCATGGGTTCGTGGTCCAGTCTCTGCTATGGCACGAAGTTGGCTTCGTTCATGGGTTCGTGGTCCATTCGCTGCGGTGGCACAGTGGTGGCTTCATTCGGTGGCTCACTGGTAGGATTCCTACCAGCCATCTCTATGACTTTGTTTTTGAACACTCTCAACCTGCTGGGAATTGTGTGGACCTTTTATGCTGCATTTTTGGGTTTAATGTTGCATTTCTTAATGGGTTCTAGGTTAATGTTGCATTTCCTAATGGGTTCGCTGCAGTAGTGTTTATGTTGCAGTAGGGTTTATGTTGCAATAGTGTGAACTGTTTGGTGGTTTTGGTTTGCGTTCTGAGGCTGCCGGGAATTGGTATTCCAAGCCTGCTCCTGCTTGTGCTTGTTCTAATCGATGTTATGCTGGATATTATTTGATTGGTTATGTTGGAAATTGTTGATAGCTCTATTTATTTAAGGCACAATGCAGAATATTGTTTTATGAATAATTGATAGGTTTACATTGCAGCAGGGTTTATGTGGGGTTTATGTAGGGTTTGTGATGTTGGTTTATGTTGCATTCACTATAGCGGTGAATTGCATTTCGCATTACGATTTTATTTGTTGAATAATTGATAATAGCAGGGTTTACATTGCAGTAGTGCTTATGTGGGGTTTATGCAGGGTTTGTGATGTTGGTTTATGTTGCATTTGCTGTAGTGGTGAATTGCATTTCGCATTACAATTTTATTTTATGAATAATTGATAATAGCAGCGTTTATGTTGCAGTAGGGTTTGTGTTGTATGTTTATGTTGCATTTGCTACATCATGGTTTTGTGGGTTTACGTTTGAACTGCTTGGTGGTTTTGGTTTGTGTTCTGGGGCTATCAGGAATTGGTGAATAATGAATGTGCTCCTTATTATGCTCGAATTATGCTCCTTGTGCTCCTTATTATGTTGGGAACTATGGTGAATAATGAATTTGGTTTTGTGCATTCAAGTTTGAATTGCATTTCGCATGAAGATTTTATTTGTTGAATAATTGATAATAGTATGGTTTATGTTGCAGTAGGGTTTATGAATTTATTGTGTTGTTGGTTTATGTTGCAATCCTTGTAGTAGGGTTAGGGTTAAGGTCAATTTTTTATGGTTTATGAATTTATTGTGTTGTTAGTTTGTGTTGCAATCCTTGCAGTAGGGTTAGGGTTAAGGTGAATTTTTTTAGGGTTTATGAATTTATTGTGTTGTTGGTTTATGTTTCAATCCCTGCAGAATGGTTAGGGTTTATGAATTTATTGTGTTGTTTGTTTATGTTGCAATCCAAAATTGTTATTATTCAAATTTTTTATTCAAAATTGTTATGCAAAATTGTCATGCAAAAGTGTTGCTGAATATTATGCTAGGCTTGCTTATTACATAGTTAAAAAATTGTTATAATGCATAATTGATATGCAAAATTGTTCATGAAGGATATGTTAGGCTTGCCTATTACAGAGTTCCATAATTGTTATTATGCAAAATTATTATGCAAACTTGTTATGCAGAATTGTTGCTGAAATGTTTATTTAGGGCACATTACAGAGTTCTGTTGAAATGGTGAAATTGCATTTTGCATGAAGGTTTTATGGGTTGAATAATTGATAATAGTTTACATGGCATAATTGTAAATATGAGTGTTTTTCCTATGAGAGGAATTTGAGCATTGTGACAAGTAATGGCCATAAAAAAGAATGGTACTCATGGGCCAAGTCATAGTTTGAGGCTCAAAAGTAGGGACCTATTCCCTAATATTTTATTTTAGGTCTCATAGGAATTGCACAACCAACTAAACCATGAATCAAACCTTGTAGAAGTAATCATTGGCCTACAAGAGGCATTTAGAGTCAATTTCAAGGATTAGGTGCAAAGGTGGGTCTTGTGTCCCAAGCCATCTCTCAAAATCAAAGCATTGTATTTATGTCATACTCATTTCTCTTAGGTGTAATAAGTCATGCATGAGAGCCCTCCATGGAACATTCCTTAGAGAAGCATTATTTGTCTTAGGAGAGAAATATGGGTTTGACTTTAGCATTTAGAAATAGTGATGGACCTCATGGGTGAAGCCATTACTTTGGACAAACCATGTATTTATAGACTAACTAATATGTTTTGTTATCATAAGACATGTATGGAGCCTTTAACCACAACATATTCCCTAAACAAGGAATAATAGGCCTACAAAAGGATATGGGCATGTTTTTATGAGTTAGAATCGCATGGATGGGTATCACAACCCAAGTAATGGTTCAAAACCAAACACTAGGAATATAGTCCCCAACCATAATTAATTTGGGGCTCATAAACCATCCCTAAGTTAGCCCTCAATATCAACCCAACGCCTATAGAGGGGAAATTTAACATATTAGAGGAATATTAGAGAAATTTAAGTAATGATTTAGGACCAAAACCATGGGTTTCTATCCTAACTATTACTTTAAGGCTCATAGTGCATGTTTAAGGATTTAGACCATGCCACATACATCATAGAAGGAATATAGGGCTCTATATTTATTGCTCTATATAAAAGGAATATAGGGCTCTATAGAAGGACAAAAACATAGGGGTGTCATCTCGGAAGAGTTGTACATTAAAAAACACATTTAAGAATACTTTAAAGTTAGGTCTATCAAATATTGTCAAATGCAACATTAAATACAAAAAAAGTGAATATATAAAATTTATGTCATACTAACCTCATCCAAGAAATTGTTGATGAAATGTTTAATTAGGGCACATTACAACGTTATGTTGAAATGATGAAATTGCATTTTGGATGAAGATTTTATGGTATATTAAACCGAAGATTTTATGGTATATTAAACCGTATGAAAAACCCCTGATTACAATGTCGCAAACAGTAGGGAATGCTATGACCTAGGATTGGATCCAAAATGGCCAAGGATTGTATCCAAAATGGCCATGTTACAAACAATAGAGTCAGTGATTACAAAATCCACATCGCAATGTGGTCACAACAAAAATTATGGCACCCCTATATGACACCCCTATGCTTGATGTCCTCCAAGATCTTCACTGCCCAATCTTGTTGAGTTTCCTGCTTGAGCCAAGTTGGTTGGCCTACCTAACAATGCCTGATTAGGTTGTGGATGATTTCCTCCATATGATATCCAATTTGCTTCTTGTAGCCATGAAGAATTTAGTAGCCACAATGCACACTTGTGCTACTAACCCCTGCATTAGGTGGAGCCCCCCGATAATCATACGTACGATTGACACTTGCACTAGTAGGAGGGAATAAAGTGGCAATGCGCACTTGTTGATAGCGGGGAACTTGGATGTTTAGGAGGTATTGGAAACATGGAGTATTATCTGCAATATGTTCCAATGTGTTTGGCATCATCCTGCTTTCCTCCACTATGTTTGCATCAATGGAAACCCTTTCTGCCAGCCCTTGTTCTTTTTGAAGCAATTGTTGATCCTTTCTCAATTCCTTTTCCTACATTGCCATCTATTTTTGATGGGCCTTCCCTTGTCTTTCTTTCTCTCTTTCAAGCCTTTTTTGTGCTAGAAGTTCTGTTGCAGCAATCCTTGCAGCCTTCTTTTCTTTGGAGACTAAAATCATATATTAAGTTTATAGAAATCTAGAATGCATAAGGACACATGCATAAGATAGCACCGAATGCATAAGGACACATGCATAAGATAGCACCAAATGCATAAAGACACATGCAAAAGATAACATAGGGTTTCGTACTTTTAGTTGACTTGAATTTCATATGAGAGGCTCCAAATTTTCACCTTTCTACTCCCACTATGTCAACACACTTTTCCAAAAACATTGGAATGGTAACCATGGGAAGAGATGAAACTTGAAAGATAAAATTTGTCCATATTTGATATATTTGAGGTCTGCAATTTCAGTAAAAGTGGCAGGTGCATATCAAGGATCAAGTTCATCAAGTTTGAAGGATTGGCTTAAGACTATTACAAAGTCCTTCTTTTTCTGTTTTAAATCCTGGATTTCAAGCTTCTTATGCTCAGACTCAAATAATAGTTTTATATAGTCTTATGAGGTGAGTAACTATGAACTTCGGAATAGACGAATATTGTCTATTGTTGCTTGCCTTCTTTTTGCTGACACTCTCTCTACTGGTAGCTTTAGGAACCGACCAAAGAATTGGCCCTTTGTTGACACTTGTTGCTCCTTGCTTGACACTTGCCTTTCAATATTTGGGTCAATGTTCTCCACATATAATTGAACCATATTGTCCTCTTCAGCTGGAACCTCATTATGGACAATATCTTCTTCCATATTTCTATTGTCCACAAAATAATGAACAATTTCATCGTCCAATTCTCTTGGTTGTGAAGGCATGTTCATGCTTTATTCATTGGTTCTTGAGACATTATTTTTGTCCAAATTCATCATGGATTCTTCCAACCATGATGGTGGGGTAACATGGCTTGGAAAAGTCAATTCTCTATTGTTTCTTCCTGGAGCATGATCGCCGTTGTCATTTCCAACTACATTCTCATTGACAATTGCATGATCAATAGAGACATTAAGAAGATCAGCTGTAGAAGTTGCAGGTGTTTCAGCTGGTCTAACAACCTCCATGTTATTGTCAAATGGTTCATTGTTATATTGTGTTTCACTTACATGTTCATCATCATCACCACAGTAGGGTCCTCCTTGAGAGATGCATATCATATTATCAACAACAACAACATCTTCCTCTACTTCCACATCTTCTTGGCCATCAACATGTGCTTGGACATCCCCTTCTTCCTGACCATCCAGTGCAAATGCCTGGCTACAACTAGTATCATGCATGAGATCCTTAGAATTCAGTGGCCATATTTTAGTCCTCTTAAACCTAGCCTTGATATTTGAAGGTGTGAGAGCCTTTTTAAAGCCTTTACTTGCAAGCTCGGCTAGCTCAAACCTTTTTACCTCCACCCCTAGATTGTTTTCCATCCACGAAGCTCATTCACCCCTGAAATAGTTCTTGAAAGGACCGAACAAAGTGACATCTAGGAGTTGCAATCTGTGAGTGGTATGAGCAGGCAATGTCAATAGGTCGATGCCCAAATTGTTAGCCTCCTCAATTGTTTGCACAACAATGTGGCTTCCATGTCCATCTAAAACTAGTAGGTGTATGTTTACAGGTGAGACACCGCCTGGTATAGATGAAACAAAGTGAGTAAGCCAATTCAAAAAGAGTTCTTTAGTCATCCATGCATGGGGATGTGCAGTCATGCATGCACCTGGTTCACAATTTTGTATATAGTTTTTGAGTTGAGTTTTACCTTTAAATAGATAAAATACAGGGATTGAAGCACCAATTGCATTGACACAGCATAGAATAGTGCCCCACTCCCTTCTCCTATACAAAATATTTGGCACATTATGACTCCCTCTCTTGGAAGTTACACGCATTCCATAGTTCCTTCCTTCCTGTAAACCTGTTTCATCACAGTTCCATATATGGTATGGAGCATAACCATGTTTCTTATATGCACTAGAAAGGGTGGCATAAAACTCAGTCAGAATTGCAGGGCATAGATTTAGGGCCCTGTCTCTCTCTAGCCCCTTGGCTATATGCAACACAAGGTCTGGATGCATTTTTTTAAACCCAAACCACCATGACTTACCAAGAAACCCATGTTTGAAGGGGTTTGGCCTCCCTTGACAGATTTGAGATACTGTGTAATTTAGCTGTATTAGCTCTAGTCCATGTCCCATTTGAGCCATCTACTTACAACACTGAACCACCTCGGACTCCTCCTCTTCACTCATAACTATAACAGGCCCTCTGCACTTTGTATGTGTGAGCCAATTTATCCAATAATGTATTGATGAGGTAGCAACTCCATGTTTTTTTAGCAGCTACACGAATGGAATATCCATTGAACTCTATATCATCAATCACAGCTAACATGTATTATTTTTTCTAGCCTCTTATTGCACTGATTTTCTTGGTTGAAATTGTCCCTTGAAGTGTGGTTGACGATGGCTATGTGGTTGATGGTGGGACAACAGTGTCCTCTACCACCACATGGTCATTCTCAACAACATTGCTGGGATCATTTTTTGCATTTCAATTATCCACCCTCTCCTCATCCGATGAGGTGCAACGTAGCTGGGCACCCCTGCTCAGTAGATGACTTGTTCTCCTTGCATTGCCAAGTCTTGCCATGCCTGCAACTACTTGCACATTTATAAGGGAAGCTGATTATAACCGAAATAGAAATAAAATAAATATAAATAACATAAACATTGAAGCTGATTATAATAGATATAGAAGTAACAATACTATTATGCAGTTACCTGATTATACTGTGCACACACTCTGCAATTGGAATGTTTGAAATGAAACTTCAGTAAGGGTTGTGGTTCTTTTATCTTTGTTTGCTGTTGAATTTGATTGGTAAGAAGGGTGCACATGGATTTCAATCTCTCAAATTTGAATGTGTGTTGTGGATTGATTTAAATGTGATCCAATGGCTGGGAACTTGTCATGGTGGATCCTTGTGGCTTCATATGTTTAATGATCCTTGTGATTTCATCTGTTTAATGGGTAGGTGTCATTTATTGAAGATAATGGGTTGGATTGTTGAACTACCATGCAGTTATGGCTGACACTCAATCACTGGTTCTTGAAAAGGTATGAATGTGGCATGGGATATTTATGCTCCAATATATATCTGTGGGTGTTGATTTGATAGGTACCTTGCAGTGCTGGAAAATACTAAGATGGTTATTTTGTAGTTCATGTACTTTTGTATGTTTAGGCAGATCTGTAGGTAGTTCGGACAAGATGTTTTGTACTCTTTTGCACATAAAGACTATTTATGGACACATGTTGGCCCAGTCAGTTAATGGGCAATTTTTTAACATAATTTAAAGTTTTACTGCACTTAATATGAAATATTTATGTACAATATTTGAGTTTTTTTATGTCAGTATTTGGTGGATGTGTGGGGCCAGTACTATGACAACTACTGGTCCCTATTCAAAAATAGACATCCCTCCCATAGTTATAGTGAACATTATGATAAGTGGATACTTATCGACAAAACTATCACAACTGAGTTGTCAATTTGGAAATAAGATAGCCATAGTATATAGTGTAGTCAACATTGATTGCTATCATCTTTATTTAAACAAAATAAAAAATTCTAAAGAATCACATTGTTTAAAGTTATGGGTTAATAATCTTTAAGGGATTGACTCTATTCTTGCCACTTAATTTTTACTTTCCCTTTTCTCAATAAAACGTTTTAGTTCTTATTCCACTACCATAAATAATTGCTTTCACCAAAATACCTAATATTCTTTGTTATTCATAATAAATAAATGTGAAATTTTAGATAATATTTATTAAAATATATTTTTACATATATATTCTTAAGAACATATATATATATATATATATATATATATATATGATTTTAAAATTATAAAATAAGGAAAAGAAGAATTTGGTTACAACATATATGAAGAGGATAATAATCCTTCATTCAAACTACTTATTTATTAATCTCAATTTATAAAAATATATTATTTTCTTAATAATAATAAAACTATATATAAATTTAATATAATTCAATTTAAAACATTACTAATTATTATTAAAAATTATATAATTACATTGACAAATTTTAAACTTGATTTAAGATAAATTCAAGATAATATACATATAATATATATTTTACCATCAACATATAATTCGATTAATTTTTATATCACATATTCAAACTGTATAGATTTTAAATCAAATGAAAATTGCATAACAATTATATTTTTTTATATTTTATATTTTTGTTTTATGTAAATTTATAAATTTATTTTTTATTTTCTTGTTTTATGTGAATTTATAAATGTTAATTTATTTTCATAAATTTTACTAAAAATTGTTTTCCTTTTCATTTTAATCATATATATATAATATAATAATTTAATTAAAAAGAATTATAAATCTTAAAGATTATAAGTGTGTAATATTTTTTTTAAGTAAGAGTTGGACCCTTATATTAACTCGTAAAGTCAAGGGTTTGATTATGCATGCTTTCATCATGGTTAGACATTTTAGACATTATATCTAAGCTTATGTATCTTCTCACGGATTGCTTGTTTTATGACCGCCTTACAAAAAAAGGCAAACAAATTCCTTTGGACGACCAAATGCGAAGAAAGCTCACAGAAACTAAAACAACTTTTGACTAGCGCACCTATACTACGGATTGTTGATCCCGATGGGGATTTCATTGTTTGCATAGATGCAAGTAAAGAAAGACTCAGTGGAGTCCTCATGCAGAATGACTTCGTAATCTGCTACGAGTCAAGGAAGCTAAAATAACACGAACATAACTACCCCACGCATGATCTTGAATTAGCTTTCATCATCCACGCTTTAAAGATGTAGAGACATTACCTTATGGGGAAGAAGTTCCCGTTGAAAACGGATAATATGAGTTTGAAGTACTTATTCGACCAACTTGACCTAAATGCTAGGAAATCTAGATGGTTGGCCTTCCTTAGCGAGTACCACTTCGAGTTGAAACACATAAAAGGGAAGGAGAACAAGATCTCTGAAGCCTTAAGTCGACGAGCTCATATGCTATATGAGGTAACTGTGAGTCAAACCGAGTCATACTTGCACAACAGGATTAGAACGACAAGCAGGGTTGACCGATTGTATATCGAAATCCCTAGAGATATTTAGGTGGATAGGTTATTCCAACAATAAAAGGAATATAGGATCGACGAGTCATGGTTGTTATAGTCGAAAGTGAGACTCTATGTCCCGAATGACAGAGACATTAGGTCTAACATTTTAACAGAGTTTCATCAGAACCCTACTTGGGACATCCGGGATATCAAAAGATGATATCGACAGTAAAGAAACACTTCTTTTGGCCTAAGTTAAAATCCGACATAGCTTTATTCATCACAAAATGCCAGGAGTGGCAACTGGTCAAAGCGGAACACAAACACCCTTCAGGGTTGCTGCAACCGCTACCCATTCTAGAATGGAAATGGGAGGTTATCAGTATGGATTTCATTACAGGATTACCAAAGAGAAAGAAACACAATGATTCCATTTTGGTGGTGGTCGACAAGTTATCCAAAGCGGCACACTTCATACCAGTAGAGTCTACGTGGGAAAATGAAACCACCATGAAGGAGGCTTACCCCGCCTTGTTTCATGATTTCATTTCTAGTCCCTAGAACACTAGGACGGTGTTGTTCTAAGAGTGGAGGGATGTAATATCCTGAATTTTGTTGATTATGACTATTTTATATATTGGGCGTAAGCCCCGATGCACATGATTTATTTTGATAATATATATACTAGGTGTAAGCCCCGATGCACATGTTTTACTTTTGTTATATATGCTGGGCGTAAGCCCCAATACCCATGATTTACTTTTGTTATATATATTGGGCATGGACCTTGATGGACACGAATTATTTTTATGTGCTGGGCATAAGCCCCGATGTACTTGGTTGATGTTTATTATGTGATTGGGTACAAACCCTAATATACTGAGATGACCTTTGTTATGCACTGTGCAAAATTTCTGGTATACATGATTGAATTTTATGATGTGTTAGGAATAAGCCATGGAGCACATGGGTTACAAGACTATGTGTTGAGCGTAAGCTATGGATCACATAGGTAACCCTAGCAGATAAATGATTTAGTGTTGGGAATAATCCCTGGAGCAATCCAACTTGATGTTGAGCATAAGCTCTGGAGCATCGGATCTCTGGCCATTGTATCCCTAGGTGTCTCTTACAAATGCATCCTAGTACTAGTGTAGAGAAAGAGGCTCTGGAATTGCACTAGTGTAACGCCCATTTGAGAGTGTTGAGCATAAGCTCTGAATAGCACTAGGGGTTACTTTACTTAAAAGTGTTGAGTCAAAAAGACTTTGAATATCACCAACATTCATCATACTTGTTCAAATGATTAATTGAATAACTATTTATCTCTCATCAAGGACCGAAAGGTACTGCCACAAACACGAGGTAATCTAGCATGCAAGGAAATCTAGGGATACCTATCCTAGATGACCGACCAAACCCACATGAGGCCTTGTTAAAAGAATTAACATGAACTAAGGAAGCATCAATAAACAATTATGCTATATGATGCATGGATAACATACATATGTGAGAATAATATATATATATGTGTGTGTGTGTGTGTGTGTGTGAGGTAATTAAAAAGAAAAAAAAGATTAAAAGAAAATTACTAAGTAAAAGTCTATATATATAAATATAAGTAAAAATATATATTATATATTATTTTATAAACTAAATAAATCAATTAAAATTCTTTTCTAAACTCAAGTAGGAACTAGTAAAAAGGTTCCTAGTTATAAAAAATTACTAGCTTCTAAATATATTACATATAATTCAAACTAAGAGTTGTTTTCAAAAAAATGTAATAAAATATTGATGTAACTCAAGATAACCAAACTGCCCCATCCCAAAGAAAATCATTATAAAGGCAAGAACCAAGAGAGGGAAAAGGATCTCATCATTATTTCTGTATGGGATTGGAGAGAATTCCAAGCCTTATACTTAGAAGATACATAGATTAGCCTCAAGATACTAGCAACCATATCCTTAGGATTATAGATCTTCTTTCATGTTGGAACCAGCTCGGGGGTGATCTGATTAAGAACCAGGAACGGTTCTGGGTCAAAGGTTGGCAGGAACATGGCAGTTATGAGGTTATTCAGTTACCATTCTACAGGTTAGAAACATAGTATTTACTATTAATTTGTGTTTGAAGTGTGTAGGGTTAAAAAGCTATTACAAACAACACAGCTTCAAGTAAGAGGTTTACCCTCTATTATATATCAGATTTTGTTTCCATTCTTAAATAGGTTTACAGGATGAATTGTATAGTTATTAAGATTTCCATTGAAAGCTACAAATTGTTCCTCGTGAACTTTAATTAAATTTCCTATTTTTGTTGGTCGATTGACAAAATTATTTAGTCATGGTACCTGGGTTTTACTTAAAAAAATTTATAGATAGATTAGCCTTTAAAAGTTTTATTTATTGCTTGTGGTTTAGTTTAAACCTAGGGTATATCGTTTCTTTTCTTTTTATAATCTAGAATTTATATTTATCATACTTTTTTGAGAACTTCAAACCCCAAACTCTATCTTTTAAACTCTACTTTTAAAATTCAAGAAAATCGAAAATATATATGATAAACATCCTAATCAACGTTAAAAATAATTTGCATAAAAATCATCAACATCATACACATAATCCTCACACAGGAATTGTAGATCTTAGGTTTTCTACAAGAACATTTAAATCTAAGTAATGAGTCAACCTTTAAAATCTCAGGGCAGAGTCAATTGCTGGCGAAGATCGCTAAAGCAAAGTAAAACTCGTGCTAGAGCTTTGCTTCGTAAACCTAGGTTTAATACTTAGCATTTAATTACAAACCATCCACGCAGGATATTCAGACTTAAACGACAAATAAACTAGCAGCAGAGTTTCCTACGAACTACTCTATTCTTTTCAAAATAAAAATAACCATGCTGATCATCTTTTCACAAGACCCTAGCTCTTTTAACTATTGTTTTAACCATACCTGAGTAATTAAAGAGCCATCGCATAAGTAAACGTCTAAGATTTAAAACACGTTAAACAGGAAACAATTGTTTTTACTCTAAGTCCTTTAAAACCCTGGCAGGCGTAGAAGCGATTTCGCTTTCCACTTATAAATCAACCAACATTTTAATTAATCATTTAAAAGAATAGATGTAATAAAACAATGTAATTACCAATCCAAATAGCATCAACAGAAACCACGATAATATTTATACCAACATACATTCCAATAGACAGAGGTTGGGGATCGAATCCCTACAGAGCTTCGTTTCCAACCATCTACCTAGAGGAACTAGCCACGCTACAGTTTAGGCTCAAAGCACTGCGGTGCTTGGTCTTAACTTTTCATTTAAAAATATTTATGACAGAGATAGGGCCTTGCCCATATCTCGGTGGGAGTTTAAACTAAGTAAAGAAACTCTTCAAGAATTTATTACACCACACCAAACCCATCGATGGCGTTTCCAAACATAGAGTATCATTATCATCTTAGCATAAATTGTCATGTCCCAAAATTTTGCATTGGGTCACAATGGCCTATGCCCCTTGACCATACTAATGATAGTTTGTTTAGTGGATGCTAAGGGTCAAATAAATTCCAAGAATGAAGTCCAAGTTATTAATAATGTGAAATTAGATCCAAATGGACAAGGTGGGTCACATTAAGAGAAATTCCCAATTCAAAGTTGTAATATACCCATCCAAATGAACTCCCATGGAGGAAAATTACTAGTTCCCTAGGTTGGGGGGTGGAAGCTTTGGGATTTGAAACAAGGGGAATAATAAATGATGTTTGAACATTAGAATGGCATAAATATTTAATAAAGGAGCTAAATAAATAAAGACAAGGTAAAATCAAAGTGGCAATTGATCATGAAGACACATGGAGGATCTGGGACCCACAGAAGCTAGATTTTCTATGCCACATGGCATCCTCCTCTTGTCATTTTGAATCCATAAGAATCCCAAGGTTCTTGGTATGAGTTGGAAGGTCAATATACTTGGCATGAATCAATTAAGGTCGAATTAGAGTGGAAGAGTAACTCCCATGGAAGAGGAAGAGGCATTTTGGAGCTAGTGAAACACTTGGACTAGATTCCCTAGCTCTATGACAACAATGATGAAGATGCTATGAAACCTATGACAAAAATCAGACCTGAAGGCTGACATATGACATATATGACATGTCAGGGATAAAAATAGCCTTCAATAGGGCGCTCAAATGAGTTAGGGAAGCCAAAGAGACGCCAATTCGAATTTGGAGAAGGATAGGGCTAGAATTGCAAGGACAAGTGGCATACTTGGGAATCTCTTCCCAACTTGAGTTGGCATGAAGCTATTGGGAGGAATTCAACCCATGGAGGACCTTAGAAGTTTATAAAAGACAATAACAAAGAAGGATGGTATCTTTTTATCATTTTAGAATTTGCATTTTGCATTTGGGAGAGGAGAGCTAGTGGAGTGTTGCTTTACTTGCCTTAGCACCAATTTCGAGGGTGAAAGATTCCCATCCTAGTTGGTAATTGGAAAGTCCATTCAGACCTTTCACTTGGAAATTTAATTGAGTCTTTTTTTACAGGTTGAAGCTACAAGTCAGCTCCTGGTCATATCTCTTTTAGCTTGCTTCTACAACCATTCTTCTATTTCTTGGCATATTCTTGCTCCTTGAGGAGAGGCGTACTTGTTCAGGTGATGAAATCTTTCGGATAGCTCTTGAGGCCCCATATATTTTTTATCTAATATATATACTATGTTTTTACTGTTCATGATACTCTCATGTCGAAATACTAAGTGGATTTATGTAAAAATACCAATCAATGCATAAATGATGTCATTTCCCCTAGATCTTGTTGTTGGAGTTTGATGATCTGCTTGCCTGTTGTCGAGTGCTGCATTGATTATGGGCATCTCCCTTGACAAGTCTCCAATAGTAGGTTCAGTTTGAATAGGATGAATGTTGTTAGCTTTCCGCTTCCTCTTGGGGCATTCTTATGCATATTGAGGACCTTGACACTCAAAACATTTGATAGGTGTCTTTTGATCATTAGTCCTGGTAGTATTGGGAGTGTTTCTAGGAGTTGTAAAATTCTACTGTTGATTGTTTCTGGAATTGTTTCTTTGAAAATTCTGATTCTGAAAATTTTTCTTCTGGAAACCAGAATTCCCACTAAATCTGAAGTTTTTTCTTTTTCAGCTCAAAATTGCTAGGTTTATGACTTTTCCAGTTTGGCATTCCTTCTCTTTTCTGATTAGTGTCATAACAGAAAGTTGCTTTCCTCATGGCCTCCTCTAAGGTTTTTGGACTGTCATACTCGATTCTGTCCTTGATATTGAAAGGTAGATAGCTCAAGTATCTTTGGATCTTCAGTTTTTCTTCCACGAGGTATGGCACATATCTCAGTAAGTTTAGAAATTTACTGTTCATTTCCTTCATGTTCATACTTCCCAGCTTTAAGTCATAGAACTCCTTTGATTTTTCTTCATAGTATTGTTCTGATAAGAACTTCTTTTTTAAATATCGTTTGAAGGTACCCCAGTTTACATCCCTATCCTTGATGCCCTTCACTCTTTTCATGTCCTGCCACCAAATATTTGCCTTTCCGTTCAAGTTGTAGATTGCCATCTTTGCATTCAAAGATCCAGAATAATCATATATTTGGAAATACTTTTTCATGCCGGACAACCAAGCTTCTGCTATCTCTCCTTTTTCAGTTTCACCATTGAAGGTTGGGGGTTTGATTTTCTTGAACTCCCCAGAAATTTTCTCATACTGTTTGTGACTTTTCCTTTTGGGTTTGTAGTCCCCTTCGCTGCTATCACTTGAATAATTTCTTTTCTGTTTCCATTTTTCATGGGTAGCTTCTGATGATGTTGAAATGTTGTTTGCATCTTCAGTTTTCATCTTTTTATTTCTGCCTGAATGAGGTAAATCCTCAATCTTGGAAGTATTCTCAATTTCTATATTATGCTCATCAGTTGGGCATTGTTCAAACAGTACTTGATTTAATTCTTCTTGTGCCTTCAAGATTTTCTCATTGTCTTTTTTTACAGATATGATTTCTTCCTTTAATTCTTGAAATACTTGTAATAATTCTGACGAATTGTCGTTTACTTCTCCATGGAATTCTTCTCCTTCGAAATGCCTTCCTGTGCTATGACTGTTGGGTTGAAATATGTCTTCTAAATGTTTAGTTGATCCTTCCATACCTGTAACTCAAAATAATTTATGTATAACACAATAGTTTAAATTTTGAATTAGTAAAAGTTTTGCTGTAAATAAATTTTTCTGCTGCGTGTTCTTGGACCTTTTTCAGGCCTAGAGTTCGAACATGAGCTCCGATACAACATGTAACATCCCGAAAATACGGAAAATTAAAAAAAAATTATAATAGCAATAATTATTGAAATCAGTAATGCGGAATAAATAACTAATTAAATCTCGTATCTAGAATAGTTGAACATGGTAACATGTCAAAATTAATACATATAAAACATAACACTAAATGAATTGCTAATGTGGAATTTAAGTAGATACTAATCTTTGATCGCAAGATATTTTATGATTGTAACATCATTAAATGCAGTCTTCACCTTTCTGAGTTCTAAAAGTACTTCTATGTTGTACACATGCTTATATTAATATGTTGTAATTGATGACGTACTAACAGTTTTCTTGTATGATTATGAAGGGGTCCTACGAGGTACCCCGGAGTTTACTGAGCTATGGTTAGCTAAGGCATTTGAAACAATTTCCATGTGCAGACAACAAGTAAGAATTCTATGGCAACAGAGTTAGAGTATCATTCAATTCATCGTCAAAGTAGAATTAAATGCCAAGTACGTCCTTGTGAAACAAGTTGCTAGAGCTATGAATATTTTGGTTTCCAAACAAGTCAACGTGCTGAAATACAAACTCTTCAATGTTATTGAAAACACATCGTCAGTTGATTGATATAATGCTATTTAAATTTGTCGTGAGACTCTTGTCTTTATCATGAACACTTTTGAATTTATCATTAAACTTTGGATCTACAGAACTTAGATTATTCTAAGTCTTGAATTCATTATTCAATTATCAATGATCTACAATGTATTTGAATGGTCTAGTGATTAATGTTATGAACTTTGCATTATAATGTATAATGTCCTTTTTTAAATTATGCCCTTGGCATCATGCTTATCCATGTACCTATATGGCTAGTTCTTATTAGTTACTATGCATTTACAAATTTCAATGCTATGTAATTCAAATATTATAGTGCCTAATCCTTGAATTATATGAACTATGCACATAAATTATAATACTATGAATTTCAAATTGCAATGATATGTTTATCACTATACGATGTAATCACTATCATATGCAATACTACAATTACAATATGCAAACTATGGAATACGATGTAATTCTATCTATTTATATACTTAAGCAATAATTGAACCAATGATATAGTGTCTCCAACCTTTGAAAATCGAGACTATAACAATGAATGGAACTATGCTATTATACCTATCTCTTACCCTAAGTATTGACAACGTATCAACTAATTCATAAAGGAGTGATGAGTTTGACGGTTATTAAATGGTATCTGCAAGTAGACAGTGTCCCGGTCGGTAATAAATATGCTAACCAAACTCCATAGTGGAAAGTATGGGTGTCCATCCATGTAATCCCTTCACGTGAGCTTTGGTTGGTTTTACAACTAGGAATCCTGGCTAGCATGGTTGTCATGACGCTTCTCCTCTGAGTTGTAAACGGTAATATCTCTTGGTAGGCAGTGTTGGCACTGTTGTGGTTGATGTAATTAATGGGATATTAATACAATGTTGCTCGGCTTTCAACGTAGCATCGTTGGCATCTCCATGCTCGTTGATCTCATCAAATCTCGATCGTTGATGTTGTTACCCTAAACCTCGTTGTATGTAATGTTTTGCAAGCTTCCCGGTCTTCATTGTTACGTTAGGTTGAGGCCGACAAGCTCCAAAATGTAGGGTTTGGCAAGAGTGTCTCTCAGGGTTTCGATCTTATGACCTGTGAGTGGTAGTTTTCTAAATAGTTACAGGCATTGGACATTCTACATTTAAGCTACGATACCAAAATAGTGACAGGGTGCTCTTTTTCCAGTGTAGCATAAGTGTTTCGGACAGGGTTCGATTATCCTACGGTTGAGTTTGGTCTGTTGTGATAGCTTTAGGGTTGTTGCCAATACTAACCTGCTTCATCATTTGATGGTGTATTGGATTTATATTTCGAAATGCCAATTTTAAAGGTAAATATTCGAGAACTGTAACATAATACTGTAATACTTGATTTGGTCCTACATAATGTTGTTTTAACCTTTCACTGCATGTTTTGGCAGCTACCCGCTCAAATGAGGTTGCTGTGTGAAGAATAGGAAACTGGATATTGCTACGGTTTTCCTGGTAAGCTTCGGTGGTTCACAACAAACCTCGTAGGTGCCTTGGATGGTGTTTGTTGTATGCTGAGAGTTGGAAACATTCGTCTTATTTCAGTGATGGCCGACTGCGAAGTTTTTAGTTTGACTTGCTTTGATGTCAAGATGTAAGAGGTTGATGCTCAGTTATTTTTAATGCTCGGCTCAGTAGGTTTTTACTGAAGCGTTGGAACCAACTTCGAGTTGGTCTTTACACCTTTGGGTGTTTGAGGGAAAAGACTTTTCTTGTTTTTGGAAAACTTTAAATGGAAAGTAATACATCCTCTGTCATGTTTTAACTATGCTATTGGGAAATCTTTAATGGAGTCGTGTTTATTTTCGCTTGCCTCTGAGCTATTGGTTTTGATAAAAGTATAAGATTGTTTTGAATGCTATTGAATCGAGTTCGAAAATGAAATTATATCAGGTCTAGTGTAGATGATTGCTTTCTATTCTTTGTCAATGATGTCAATACTGAAGTTTTTGAAAGATTGTGAAATGAGTTCAAATGTCAAGAAATTCTGCAAAAGATAGTGCACAAGGTCTAAATTTGAAATGTAAAAGTGTTCTACCTCTACCTTTGATTTCTATCTGACTTGCATTAAGCTATGATTTCATAAGCTTAAACTATGTATAAATAATTTCGATAGTGTGACTATTTTCAAATGTTGAGATGTGTTCTACTAGGGTTATGAATCCTTGATAAACAATGGTAAAGAATCATGCTTTCTACTATGTGAATTTACTATCTTGAAGAGGTTTCGAAATGCTAGCTAGGGTTTGAAAAATAAATGTTTAGGATTCGCCATGAAAGGCTTGAGCAGAAAAAAAAATGATGGACTGTGTAATTAATTCTAGGGTTTGGAAATAAAATAGGGTTTGATACTACTTTGAGGTAATCAATGATTGAAAACAAAAGTATAAATATTGCAGAAATGAAATGTGAATATTTGTATTAGATTGATACAGAACTAATCATTGAAAATACAGTTGTATTGAAAACATATAAAGTATTAATGTGCATTTGCTTACTATCTTAAATGAATAGAGATAAGAGAATATATGGAACTGTCAGAAGCCTACTGTGTTTTTCTTTCAATTAATATTTACATGAATTCTATACTGCAATTTGTGTTATACTATAATGTTTTACTGTGTTTTCAAAACAATGGAACAGAATTATAAACAGAACACTTACTGAAATCATTTATCCAATCAATGGCAATCTGCCTATCTCTCATTTATCATTAATTTGCTTCTCTATACTAGAATACTATGCAGAGAATAGCATGGGGAAAAATATAGAGATGGTTATCTAATCAAGTTTTTAACAAAGCTTTATCATTCAGAATTAAACATAGATCAGAAAATAAAATAAATTCTTTTACAAAACAGAGTTTGACTAAGCAGAAACATTAAGCTATAAACAAAGTAGGAACAGTGAAACCTGGTTAATTGTAGGGAAACAAATGGCCCAAGGAACGTATTCCACCCAACCAATTCCTGAAGACAACCAAGTTACTTGCCTTAGGACCCCCAAGCCTATTCACTAAACCACCAGAAGGAAGAAACTTAGAAGCTTAGGACCTCAACTTGCAGTAGCAATAGTTATCTAGTCTTAAAGACTTAGCAGTCAAAGGGACCTGCACCAGCACCTCTGGTTCTCCTTCCCAGAATAATTTGTAGAATTACAGTTGCACTCTCATGTAGCCTCCCTATTCGAATCTCTCAGTGATCACCTGATCCACTTGAGGAATATTTCTGCAAAAAATATTGTAAGAGCTCCTGCTCAATTCAAATTTGCCTTATGTAGGCTGCCTAGGCCTTTTAGTGGTTAACTGGTCATTTAATGAGCTACCTGCTCACTTCCACCAGTTGGGGTTAATGCCACATTTTTAGGGGTAGTTGTCCCATAACCAATAGCTAGTGGTGAAGTGTAATTGCTACCATCTGTCCCATGCCTTCTAACGGCTTCCATTCCTCCGAGTGGGTCAGTGAACACTCATTTAACGGTTCCCTTGGGTGTTTGCCTCCTACTTTAATTTATTAAATAATAATAATCAGTAATTACATTCATCCTTGACCAAACTTGGTCATAATTAGAAAACTTTGAAATTAAAATTTAACATAAAGTATTTTGCCAATAAAATAATATTTTCAGAATTTGGGTAGGTGACAGGAACCAACCTATGAGGAAAGTTTTGCACTTTTGAGGGAGGTGAATGATCCTACCATTATGAAGCATTCACATGAGGACACTTCTACACTTTCTGATCATTTGGGTGATTTGGTTCATTCTTCTACATCCTACACTTCCATATTTTGCAGCATTCATCCTAATGAAGTATGGGTGAAAGGTTTATTTTTGATGGTGCCACATGAGGAGCATGAAAATCCTATCTCTCCTTCATATGATGAAATTATTAGAGACATGTCTTATTTACATTTGCAGCAGCATCCCTTGCTACCTTATGGTGAGACACATCCACATGGATGCACTTATGATGTTCACTTGAGTCACTTGAAGACTCACGATTTCCCTTTCTCCTTGCTTAGTTCAATTGATATTGGAGGAACTTCATCCACTACTTGGGTGAAAAGATATATGGTGGGAGAAATTTCTTATTGGTAGCAACATCCTTTTTTATCTCTTGATGATACACATGTTCATGGATGCAAAAATTCTACTTATGTGGGCCCCTTGAAGGCTTATTGTTTTCTTTGTTCCATACTTGGTTCATATTTTAGTGGAGGTTCTTCATTCACTTCTTGGATGAAAGAACACATGGATGATTATTTTTATGTATCTTACATCCTTTTGGAGCAGCATTATAGGACATGGGATCCTCACATATGTCATTGGATCATATTTGGTTGTTCACTTGAAGCTTGTGTGCACTTGGAAAATGGTGGTCTACTTACTTGGAGGTATAAGCTCTTTCATGATTGTTTGATGAGACACCTCTTTGATATACATCTTTATTATGTTGTTATGTACTTTGATGATATATATTTTGTACTCATGATGTTTGGAATAATTCATACAAGAAAATGGGATCTAGGAGTTCTCTTTCCTAATGGTATGGGTTGGAGAGCACTCCTAATTGTTGGAGTGCAATACAAGTAATGGGACCCTGGGATTATTCTTAGTCTCATTGGTTTTAATTTTTTGGGGAAACAAGTAGTATGGGGGATGGATTACCCACTTAATAAAGTGATTTTAATCAGAGTAGTGCAGCAGCAAGCATGATGGTTCCTCTCCAAATTATTCATGGAATCTTGAAGATTGAAAGTTGGGAAACTCAGTGGAAACTTCAAGAATTACAATGGTATCATAAGGGGTTTCCAAAATATGAAAGAGGTAAAGACTAATTGTGCAAAAATGGTTTTGATGGATTTAATTAACATTTTGGTGTTTAGTGGTGATGTTATAAGGGATATCAAAATGAGAAAGAAAATCCACATCTCCTTGCTTTTGGAAACTCACAATTGTAGTGCATGGGTGACTCTACTTAAGGTTCCAGAAGACAAGTTTTGGGAAGCAAAATTTTGGAAAGAAAACAGGTTCTTACACATACATGTGCTTAAATTGCTTGATGACAAGCAATATTGGGAAGGGAGGATTTTTCATGTCCCAAAATTTTGCATTGGGTCACAATGGCCTAAGCCCCTTGGCCATACTCATGATAGTTTGACAAATGGATGCTAAGGGTAAAATAAATGCCAAGAATGAAGTCCAAGATAGTAATAATGTGAAATTAGATCCAAATGGACAAGGTGGGTCACATTAAGAGAAATTCCCGATTCAAATTTGTAATATACCCATCCAAATGAACTGCCATGGAGGAAAATTACTAGTTCCCTAGGTTGGGGGGTGGAAGCTTTGGGATTTGAAATAAGGGAGATAATAAATGATGTTTGAACATTAGAATGGCATAAATATTTAATAAAGGAGATAAATAAATAAATACAAGCGAAAATCAAAGTGGCAATTGATCATGAAGACACATGGAGGATGTGGGACCCACACAAGCTAGATTTTCTATGCCACATAGCATCCTCCTCTTGTCATTTCGAATCCATAAGAATCCCAAGGTTCTTGGGATGAGTTGGAAGGTCAATATACTTGGCATGAATCAATTAAGGTTGAATTGGAGTGGAATATTAACTCCCATGGAAGAGGAAGATGAATTTTGGAGCTAGTGAGACACTTGGACTAGATTCCCTAGCTCTATGACAACAATGATGAAGATGCTATGACACCTATGACACAAATCAGACCTGAAGGCTGAAATATGACATATATAACATGTCAGGGATAAAAATAACCTCCAAGAGGGTGCCCAAGTGATTTAGGACATCCAAAGAGACACCAATTTGAATTTGGAGAAGTAGACGGCTAGAATTGGAAGGACAAGTGGCATACCTAGGAATCTCTTTCCAACTTGAGCTGGCACGAATCTCTTCGGAGGAATTCGAGCCATGGAGGACCTCAGAAGTTTATAAAAGACAATAACAAAGAAGGATGGTATATTTTTATCAGTTTATAATTTGCATTTTGCATTTGGGAGAGGAGAGCTAGTGGAGTGCTACTCTACTTTCCTTAGCACCAATTTCGAGGGTGAAAGATTCCCATCCTAGTTGGTAATTGGAAAGTCCATTTATACATTTCATTTGGAGCTTTAATGGATTATTTTGTTACAAGTTGAAGCTACAGGGCAGCTCATGGTCACATCTCTTTCAGCTTGCTTCTACAACCATTCTTCTATTTATTGGCATATTCTTGCTCCTTAAGGAGAGGAGCACTTGTTGAGGTGATGAAATATTTGGGATATATATTTATGCCCCATATATTTGTAATCTGATATATCTACTCTTTTTTTACTTCTCATGAGACTCTCATGTCTAAATACTAAGTGGAGTTATGTAAAAATACCAAACAATGCATAAATGATGCCATTTCCCCTAGATCTTGTTGTTGGAGTTTGAAGAGACACTATTTTGAATTATATTAGTTATTATATGTGATTTGGTTGATGTATGGAGTGTTATTAAAGTTATGAAGAAGTTTCATTAATAGAGCATAATCCCTTGGCACCTAAAATACGAATTTCATAAGTCATGGTGAAAATAACTAGATTTCCCCCCTATGTGAAATCTTGCATATAAACATATGATTTTAAGGAGTTGCAGAAGGCAATAAGAACTAATTAAGGATAAATTGGGGAGATAATTAAATCCACTTATCAGTACCATACCTCTGTTCATAAATTTGGAAGGGTTTAACAACATTTGGGAAGCCATCTTGGTCCCCTACCCTTAGGGGATTTGAAGCTCGAATTTACTAATAATCTTCCCTACTTTGTCCAGATTGTAAATGAATGTTGCATAAGTGTTTTAAGGGTTTTTTAGAATCCATAAGAATATTTTATATGTATTAATACCTCTCAAATACCTTTAGACCCATTATACAAGCATTTGGAGTCATTTGGAGACCAAGAGACCAATACTAGTCAAAGAGAAATTGCTAGTCAAACTCCCTACTTTGGACATAAATTAAAGGAGAGTTTCAGAAGCTTTTTGATGTTTTTAAATCATCCATGAACCTCATATTTATGTACTAAAACCCTTCATACACATTCTGTAACAATTTGGGAGCATTTGGAGCCGTTTGAAGGTCAAGAACCCAAGACTAGTCAAAGGTCGAACTAGTGGAAAAAGTTGAAAAAATCACCATTTTAATAAATTTTCAAAAAGCGACATTACATAAATATAATTACATTTACATAATATAGCTTACCTAAGAACTAATATGATATCTCATTATCATGCAACAGAGGTAAACCGTTTTCCAAGCCGCATAAACAATAGAAAGATGAGAAGTGAAGTATTTTTCCAAATAAACATTTAAAATTCCACAGTGCCAAAATTTTAATTTAAATGGAATTTAGATGAGACAGAGACATAACATTTCAACACTAAGATACCACTAATATTTTTATAAATAAACCCTCAAGTCAAAACGCAACCTACAGGATTGCTGAAATAGTTATATCCACAACCACGCCCCATAAACATAGGCCTCCCTCCATTATAATACCATAGAATAAAATTTATCTAGACAGAGAATACATCAACAAAACTAGAGTCGAGGATTTCACAGGCTAAAAGCCAAAAACAATCTTCCTCTGTCAAAATGCCTTATAGGCTTGCACTATGAACTTATAGAAATTATGGTCAAGCTTCCCATCTTTTAAAAATTCCTATGAAACCCCAAGAAATCAGAGCATGCTAGTAAATACAAACACAACGTGAGCATACATCACTAAACCCTGAAGGTTAACTACTTTAAAAACACACAGCATGGCATCTTCTCAGTAACAAACCCAGATTGCACATCGACTTCGTATGAAGGGAAGAAGGGTCGCAATGGACCTGGGTTTACTAAGGAAATTAGTGCCAATAATACCCTCTTGCTTAGCACTTCACCAAAGCATACTTTGAAACTTCCATTGCGAGCCTCCTATCAAAAGACAAAACCTGAGTGTTAGAAAAACAAGTTAATGAGAAAACTGAACTATGCAAAAGAGAAATGTTAAAACAAACAAGAGTTTGGGTAAACACAATGGTTTACATAGATTACCTTAAACAATCCCAACATTCTCCACACTATCCTGTCATTAAGGTAAGCGCAGACCATGAGAAACGCTTAGGTCAAGTGTAGGCTCCCCATAACCATGGAGCCAGTCAAGAGCTCTTCTCTCCCTCCACAAAAAAAAACAAAGACCAAACTGATTGTTTGAGCATAGGGTTTTACTTACCCTCCAACTTGGCATGGTCACCATGTGGCCATCACATGGGCTGCATTAAAATCCATCTACCTCCACTTTGAATGTGATTCTTACCGACTCCCTATAGTGGGTGAGATTCATTGTTTTTACATGTTTCGATTTCATTGCAATACCTTAGCCTAGGTTATCTCCTCCCCTTGCCATAAAAAAGCTCTTTTATATTTTTAACACAAACTTTAAGTGTTAACTTAGGACTACCTTAGGGCACCTGTAAAACAAAACATAGCATATTTTTTAGCAAATAGATAAGTAAGCCTAAGGCCAACACCACTCTTCTTAACCATTCAGGATTATAATATTTTATAAACACCTCTTCTTCCTACTAAGTAAAATACATACACTTAAATTACACCGACATAGTTATAGAAACAGAGCATACATTCAACTAGTAAAACAAGTATTTTAATTGTATAAAAATTGGTACGTCACAAAGCAATGAGATCATCTTTAAACAATACTATTTATACCATGATGGATCCATTAACATTAAAGTAATCAAAGCAGGATAGAATAATAAACACCGACATAAGAATTACAAGTCTTTACCATACACTTTAATCGTAAAAAATAACATAAGTAGAGTCACAAATTTCCATGCAAATTATAAATGAAAGATATTCCAACGAGATATATGTATCACTCTCAGTAATAATATATAGTGTTGAAGTTAATTTTAAACAAACATTAGATCCGAATGGAGATAGTAACCATTATTAAAAAAAAATATTTTTGGATTTTAGGGACATTATAGAAGCGAAGATGGGTAGTTACAGAATCAGGTTTTTGTAACCTTGATTATGCGGAGATGTGTTATGCGATCCTTGCTTTTCATCTACTTAACTTATCAATACCAACATGTGACTGTGCACTTCATAGTTATCAACAACCTACAGACTTTGTTGATTTGTTGTTATCCTTACCCTTGTAACTACGCATTTATCATACTTAACTTTACTTCCCAACATTCATACACATGTATTCTGCTTACTTAACATATGATTCTCATTCACATACATATGAAAGAAAATGCATAAACTCGATCATAATATGAACACAAAACACATCATAAATGCATACACATAACACATGGATTTACGTCGTTCAGCCCCCAGATGGGAGCTACATCCACGGGAACAATTCTTATATTACTTGGAAGGGGTAACAGTTCCAGTCTGCGCACTCAGCTGTAAACTCTTCTCTACATATGTGCACTCAGCTGCAGAGTCATTAGAGGAAATTTCAATTTAAAATGGGCCTTCCAAAAATAATACAAATTCTATGTCATCATGTATTAGCCAATCAAAATACTTTAAAATTCAAAAAGGGAGCACCTCTTACACAAATTTCTATTATATAATTTATAAATAATGAAATATTTTAATAATATAATTTATATAATTTATAAATAATGAAATATTTTAATAATATAATTTATTTACTTCTGCCCCAAATTGTCTTGAATATTGAAATAATCTCTGCCCGAATTTCCCCAATTTGTCTTCGATATCGAAATAAAATTAATATGCTAACCCATTCTCCACTAATTCTAATAAATGAGCATATTGGAGAAATTAATGCATGGGAATACTTCTTTTTACCAACATTAATTAGATTAAGTTTGTTAATTAAATAGAGTGATTTTTTCAAACCATAAATTTGTGGTAATTTTAATAAATGAGTATATAGAAAATATTAATGCATGGTAACACTTCTCCTTACCAACATTAATTAGATTAAGTGTTTTTTTGCTAATTACATGGAGTGTTCTTTAAACCATCAATTTGTGGGTATATTACTCACCATAATATCCACCACACCCATGTTTATATACGTTTATATATATTAATATTTGATGTTAACTTAGAAAAAAACTATACTTGATTTTAACTTACCTATTCCTTAGTTGGAGCCGTCCTAGTCAATGGCAATGGGGAAAACTAAGTGAAATCATTTTTGAAAGAGAATATATATTAACCTTAATAATAATAATTCTATATTAAAGCATTCAATTTTACTTTCAGATAATTTTATTTTAATAAAATATAATACATAAACCAACTTTATGGTATATATATTAACCTTAATATTAGCATAGAATTAAAATAACTATTAGAATAGTTAACTATATTTTTTCTAACCTACGAGCAATTTGATTTTGGGCTCGCGCCACCATTTTTCCAAATTGAACTATACCCAGTGTCCTATTGTAATTAGATCTCTCACTGTGTAGATGGGAGGGAGTCGCTCAACTTGCACATGAAGAAGTTCAGAGGTAGGTGCTTTTACTGTGATATTTCATTCACTTGGAGCTTTTGAAAAATATCTCAGCAAATTTAAAACCCCTAGCTTTGCACATATCGAATTTTTGGGTTGTAAGCGTCCCCTTTGCCGTTTTACATCACCAAGTAGGCGCTGATAAGGAAGTATGCTTGTTGGTGGAGGTTTGAAAGTCCATTTTTTTTCTTAGTTGATGTGTTTCAACATCCCCAGAGTCGTGCAAAGGAAAAGGAAAACAATTAATCAGGGATGAAGTTCAGGGGAAGTGGAAAGAGACAGCATCCCGTTCAGATTAATATCTAGCACTTTGACAAAATCATGCAGTGGGACATCTGAGTTGCAGGAGGCTGAAAAGAGAGTGATCTCTAAACGATAATTTCACGGGAACACGAGCAGCATTACCAAAACAAACCCAGCAAACCCTTTATCCATCTGCAAACATCCAGTAAGTGTGATCATTCTATTCAATGCTCAACTGGATAGATATCATTCTTAGGTAACAATCAGAACTCAATGATATTATGTTAAAAATTTGGGAAAAACTGACATAGGACAACAGTCACGTAGTGCCTAGGAATTTTCCATATCACCCTGCAAAGTGATCTCCCATCCATTGATATAGAATCCCAAAACAAAATTAGGACTAATTCAACCTAACTATATGTGGAATGAGGAAACAATTAATATTAAACTTGACAAAATCTGCATCAAATACTTTCTATATCTTAAACGTACTATCGAGAAAATGCTATCTACATGTTCTCTTTCCAATATAATCCTAGTCATGGCTTCTCAAGGTAATCACACATCACTGTTAGGAACAACCACATGGCATATTTCAGCCAGCTGTGGAATGCAAATCCATGATAACACCATTGTCTCTAAGTGTGAAATAGTTGGAAACAATCTTCAAATTGCACTTATTCTACATGTTGTAGTAGTTGGTTACCAATACCAATCTTGTGCCTAACAATACTACAACCAAAAAAATCCTCAAACAAACCACCAATCTCCATGTGTCATCACACAACAGCACATAAGCATATTCAATTGCCTTTCTGGGAAACCCGTACCTTCTTTTTTCCGAATATAAACTCAAATATCCAATTGGTAATGATACCCTGCAACACTGATTTCTCTGTGGAAAAAATGTTGGTAACCAACTGTTATTTCCAATCATCCCCAAACAGGAACTTCTCCTTCAATAAAAATGTTATATATCCTTCAATTATCTGAAAACTGCACATAATAACCCTACAAAATTCACCCTTACTAATATTAAAAAGTTGTATTTTTCCAAATATGAATGGAAATCAATATAAATGACAGTATCCATTATCCACTATGTTGTCTTTGTAACCACCATTTTCTCCCTTGAAACTTGCAACTGCATGCAGGCTTTTAACATATTCCTTGAAGTAAAACTTGCCAATAGTATCTTATTTATGTGGATCTCCATTTCATACTAGGACTTTAAAAAAAAATTTCCATGCTAATTTTTGGCCTCGGAAAATCAAATTAGTCCTTTTATGACTGATTTGCATGCAAGGATTGGATAAACCAGTCATGTTAGGTTATGAGGCTTAGTGAAATTAACAAATTTGCTAATTATGCAAAGGAAGTTGAACTAGCTTTTGTGTCCGACAAAAATAGCATGAAGACTTGGATTTAGGGTTTTCTTGGCTTGGTAATATTACCAAAGATTCTAAGTGTGGATGACCATTTGATTTAGGCTTTTGTCTTGACAAAGATGTTAAGGCAAATTAGTGTCTTTGAAAAGCCAAATTAGCAAGGAAGGAAAGTAAACCTAGCAACACAAGTTAAGATTTTGGCATACAACAAATTTGGAACCTTATACAAATAAAAACCCTCCATTTAGCTGCCATGTGTCATACTGGGAGAACATATCCACTTGCTCAGTATTGTACTTGATTCACCATATTTCACCCACTAGAATCCTGGAACCATTCCATTAGTGCACACTGGAACCATGGCATCACACGTTATACCCGCTATAACTAGAATTGCTAAATATAGACATTCCAAAAACAACATCCCAACTCTTAAAACGTAGGAACGACTAAAAATGAAGATAACAACTGTGAGATTGCTGCCAAACATAGCAGGTCTGAAAAATATACACTAATAAAAATAGCAGCATCTCGCATGACGATGAAAAAAGTTATATTAGACTCATTTTTTGCAAGGAACCCAAACATGTGCTCAAAATCGACATGGATGCGCTAAAAAAATCAAACTGCTAAAAATAGCAGCGTCATGAAACTATTAAAAAAAGCAATGTCATGAAACTTACTCACTAGCATCATGAGCTCACAAGTACCAAGAATATGTAGAAATCTCTGGCATGTAGCCTGGGAACACTAGATCCTAGAAAATATGAGAACTGTTAAAAATAGAAGTTTCTTGGAATCTGAAAAAACTACCTCTATAGAAATCTTTGGTCATTGTGAAACCCTGGATATACCTATAGATGGAACCAACATGATGGAATCTATCTAGATATTAACCCCCAGTTGCACAAGCAAATCTGGCTGTTAACACCTCTATGATGTGACTTTATAGTGCCAAAGCACCAATCAACATGAGGTCAACCAGATTAATTTGATTCCTGAATGGCTCAATATCTATTGTTGAAAGCATGGAAGTTTATAAGTAGTCATGTTCTAGACATCTAAAATAATTATCAAGATAGATCAACCTTATTTTCCTATGCTATATGAGTTATGTTAAAGTTAAGAAAAGTACAATATTATGACTTTGAAGGCACTCCAATGGAATTTTATAAATAAGATGTTTTAGCTTGTATATTGTGATCCCTTTCTCACAAGACATGCAATTAACAAAGCCAACTAAAACTCTTTTTTATCATTATAGTAAGTAGAATGGAACCTTAAATTTGGGAAGTCTATACCCAAAACTTAGTGTGTCTAGGAGTGCCCAACATACTAAAATATAAAAAATACTATATCCAAGAAAAGGTCAATCCAGAGGGAATAGTGATTAAGAATAATACCTTGAAACACAATACCTAACATTATGAGCTTTAAAGCCCTTAAACTAGCCTTTTGAGTTGCAACAATTTTGTTAGACACCTCTGTAAATAAAGGATATAGGCATGATTTACTTCCATGTAGACCAATTCCTTGTGGCCCTTTCCTTGTTATAAATAGATTTACTACTTATGTCATTTGATGTACAAATTGATATATGAACTCGAGCAATGATGTTTGTCTAAGGTGATGCATTGGCATTAGAATATTGCATGTATCATGCTTGGGAGTTGAGACCACACTCAATCTATTAATTAATCACCTTGGTTAAGGGGATATATACAAGATTTATGTTGGATAGATGCCTTTGTTAAGGAGATATACATAGTAGTTAAAAAGATATACATAGTCGTCGATCCTCCTTATGAGTAGGCCCAAAACATTAGATGCAAAAGCAAAGAAAACTAGCTCAGACTAACATAAATTCCAGCATATACCCTTTCCATAGTGATCAAAGATCAATAGCACTCTCACTCTTCAATTTGAAGTGCACATATCCAATGTAAAACTGAAAACAAGGGTTTTTGCTTACTGTTGAAGTAGATCTACCTAATGCCATAGGAGATAACCGCAGGATGCCCATAAATTATATCTACAAATGCTAATTACAATTGATTACTATTAATTGATGGTTTCTAACTCATCCAGAAGTCACCAGGAAAGACATTACCTCTGCTGTGAATGGATTTTGGGCTATCAGACAGGGTTGTTTGTGCCTAGATTTGCATTTTTTGGTTATCTATACTATCTCTTTACTACTAATTCACCCACATGTATGCTTAGATTTTGAGAAAACAAAAATTTCACTGTTTTTCTTCACTTAATAATCACCCAGAATTGCTTTGTACTGTTGTTTGATGTTAAATTATGGTTGCCACTACAAGAAAGATGCCCACATTATGCCCAAAATCAATTTGATTGGTCTAAGAAGGTTCTCTTCCTGTTATGTTTCATCTTCAAAGTGAATCCACTAATCATGGCATAATGATCCAATCATCGTATCCACCCAAAAAATACTAAAATATCAAGGGTGTCATCTATGTTTAGCACTTTAGTTGTGAGCTGTCTTCACCAAGATTTACCATTAAATGCATGACAAGGGTGAACACACTTCCATATATTCTCGAAGGTTGCACTCATAGGTTCCAAAAGATGGACATTCTAAGAAGAATGGGCCTGTAAATACACCAAATTCCAACATGTACACTTAGGATTATGATTAAACAGACATGATTGTCTATAGGCCAACCTGATGTAACGAAGAACCTTTTTCCATTCATCATGTCTCCCATTTCAATATTTTAGATTTCTGGTGTTTATGTCCCACATAAATCCCTCCATTGAATCTACAATATATTGATCAAACAATCCTTCTTGTTCAATTATGTTGTTTACATTGTTGTTCAATTTAGCATTGTTATACTCCCGTTTCGATTTAGTTGCTTATGATTTTATTTAATTCCCATACAACAATGCCATAAAGGGAAATATAGGAATTCCATTTTAGTTACTTTGCAATGTTGTTGAATTAAATTTCTTGTTAAATTTTTCCTATGGATCCTTTGTATCTTTCTTGCAATGACATGGGAACTCGTAGATCTTCCAGAAAGTTGGAAACTATTATATTTGAGAATGCAAAGGATGAAATGGGTAACTGGATCACATTATGGGCATCCATTGTATCTTGGGTTACTTTGCAACCATCGAGGAATCGTAATTGGGGAAAAAAAAGAAGACTAGATAATTTAAAATCCCATTGGAAAGGTGTAGTAAGGGCATTTAAGCGTATCCATCAGGGTGAAAAAGTAGAGAAGGTGCTCATAGCTCATGTGTATGAACGCAAGGACATCCTCAAAGAATCTGTTTCCATTCAAGAAAAATTTCCTCAAATTGGACTAAATTGTAAGGGCTCGTGATTTTATACGCATTAAATTTTTTTTTATAAATTTTGTATATGAGTATTAAAATATGAATTCCCTAGCTTAGATGGATAATTAATATGTGGTTTACATTTTTCTGTGTAGGTTTGTGCATTTCTGATTTTGAAGAATAGAATCCTGTGGAGAGTATTACTAGTATTTTATGTGTTTTCCATTCGCAAATATGAGAGATACTCTATGAGGGAAAGAGTTCCATGTCATTGAGGGAAGAAGGGGTCTAGTTTTATAAGTATGATTAATTTCTCCCAAGTAGTAAAAGGGTTGGAAGAATTGAAGAATCCAAGTTACCCACACTTCATGAAATTGACTTACGAAATTCTAATCCAACATTAATTGATTGTGTACGTTCAAAATTAGTTCTTGAAATTCAATCTGGTATGCGGGAGAAGGGTGGTGCATGTGATCATTTTGGTATGCACTTACCATTTTTTGTTTTTGCTGAATTGTTCAAGGAAGAGGACTCTATTCGAATGACTAAGAAGACTTATTCTTACACAAACCCCTCTGACATGTTATTACGTAACTTATTTTACTCTGGATGGAATACAAGATTACATGTTGTGAATGGAGAGCAATTAAAATGTGTATTGAGTGTAGAGACACTTCGTTTTAGGTAATGTTTTAAAATTTTGATTTTTCCTTTTCTTTGATTTTCAAAAAGTTTGAAATCACTTTCTAACTATTTTTTCATCCTCTTTAACTTGTAGATATTCAATACTGAGACAAACTCTCTATGTTTCTTTTAAGTTTCGACGCTTTAGGAAGATAAGGGATAACATGGATTGGATTTGGATGCCAATAGAGCAAGACAATGATGATGACACCCATTCTCCTATAATATTCATTGATATTTTTAAGGATGGTGCACATTTCAAAACATTGTCCATGGAAGAAAACTGGAATTTGTTTGAAGTTAGAAGACACCTTGAATTCGAAGATAGATTAAGCTCCGAGGAAGACTTCTATTTTATTCACAATGGAAAAAGGGTGAGACTTTTATAGTTTCTATATGTTTCTTCATTTTATAAACACAATTTCTTACTTACATATTAATGATTTCCTTTTGATAGATTGGTAAAAGACGAGAGAAGATCATCATGTGCAAAAGTTGTGCTCATCCCCATACATTAGAAATTCGAGGAACGTGACACAAGGTGAATCCTATCCAACCATACATTAGGAAACTCTTCTGATCTTAGTTGTGATCTTTATATTTTAGAACTAGTTTTGAAATTTCCTACTTGTTTCTTTTGGAAAGAGAAGGTATGATTTTGTTCATTGAGCTTTTTTCACATAATTTATATTACTTGTTATTTATTACTACATTTCTAGGCCAAAATTTGATGAGATTTGAGTGTTTTAACTCAATCTCTTTTCATCACATGTACAGGGAAATAAATGGTGAAGCGGATGGACTTTCAAAAGCTAGTCTATAGCTGAAGAATGGATTGTGGCATATTTAAGAGCCAACATTCTGAATATTTTCATCCCACTTTGTTTTGAGATTATTCTAGATGGAGGAGTATATAGTGATACTGATGTATCATAGATTTAGGAGTTACTGGTTTATTTTGATCATTTATATGGAAAATTGTTAGAATCGTTTTTGAGAAATCTAAGTTTAGAACTCTGAGAGTTGTCCAGAGACAAGTTTTTTGCTCCCTTGTGGAAGCCAACATTTGTAATGTTCTAAAGTATCAAGCAAAAGGCAGAAACGAAGTTGTTATTTCCCTCTGTTTTTTAACATTACATAAATACTTAAATACATATATGAAATGTACTTTCTATCTTAATATGACTAAAACTATGGGTTTTTCCAATGAAAAAAACATGTGAGTCTGCTCCAAGTTATCTAACTGTTTCCCTCAATATATTACTACATTTCTAGGACAATATTTGATGAGATTTTGTATAAATTATGTTTGCATTAGTTGACTGTTGTTCGGGATTTCTACCCTATACTGAGGACATGGACACTACCAACTGGGAGGGGTTGACAGGTAAACACAGTGATTATACGGCATTTGGTTACTGCAAAAGAAAGAGATCAATATTGAGAGAAATACCTCTTTTCGACGGCTGGTCCTAGCTTTCGCTTGGCCTCTCGCTTGGTCTCCTATTTGTTCTTCTGCTTGACGAACCTGCAATACAAAAGATACCTTCCTCAGCGTATCTTGACCATATAACATATGATGAAATTATAAAACAATTTAACATCAACTATAATCAATAATTAATCCAAATAGACATACAATCCAATAGATATCTGATTTGGGATAGGAAGGGTGTTTCGACCATTTTATTGTCAAAGAAACATGAAATCAGCACAATATACCTGACGTGTAGAGATGTTTCTGCAACTGGATCCTGGGGTCCTACTCTTCACTCTAACTTGGGACTTTCCTCCAGTGTAACAATGCTAAAATCCTTTCTTCTAGGTCTGAGTCTATCTTATGAACATTATGAGTAACCCCTCTCATGGATCCTCAATCCCTTGTACTTATGGGACAAGGTAGGAAGTTGGAATCGAGAGGTAGTTGGATTGGGAGGTTGAGGAAGTTGCAGAACGAACTTCAAGTAATCCCAATTTGTCAAATTAATATCTTTTTGATTTCATCTTAAGATGTGCGTGAGTTTCTCAAGGCATAGTAGCACACAGGACACAACTTTTTTGTTTTGCAACAAGTGCCAACAACTTTTTCAAGGTGTGCGCTAGTTTCCCTTAAGGAAAGTAGGGCATACTAGAAGGTGTGCGCTGGTTTACTAGCCAAGGAGTAGCGCACATGTCAAAAGATCAGGTAAATCAGGGAAATTCCCAGCTAAAGAGGGTAAGTTCAGTCCATACATCATCCAGGGTAATGTTGCTCTTCAATCCATGTTGTCCTTTTGTGTGATCACAGATGGAGTAGTGCAGATTTGACCTATAATAGATTCCCCCTAATGTGTGAGTTCAGAGGGAAACGATGGCCAAAATACATTATAAGTCCAAGTTAGAGGAGGAGCAAGAAACTGCAGAACCAAGTCACAAAAAACACTTGAAACAATGATCAAGGTCAGTGAGCAATTACAATCTTGACATCATATAGATGTGTAACATGATATCCAATACATAACTAGGAGATGTATATATAGAGCATGGCCACTGAAATACAAGCGTGGATCCATGTGAAAATGAGGGATCATAGCCATAACAACAAGCTGGATCTATGTCTCATGAAGAGACAAAATGAGTGAGGCTCAGTCTTGCACAGCTTGGGCGATAACATAAATATGGTGAGGCTATCAGAATCCCAAGGTCTTCATCCAAAACAACTCAAGGTACAAACCCTATCCATGTGAATAAATGAGTTGAAGTCGAACATGGGGGGTATCGTTTGAATATCGGTCATTGATGTATATCGTTAACAAACGTGAGGGTTTCCATCGATAATAATAATGGGGCCCAAGGTACCTAGTACGATCCAACAAGTGTGAATAAGAGGACTTGAAGTCAAACACTTGAGGAACCTGTCAAATAAGAGACATTGATGTATTCCCATTTATTCAATAGCGATAGAAACTACCACTGATGACTGCAATCCCCAAGGTACTAACCGAAACTCTAAACTTTGTTCCCAGAGCATAATGAGCTGAGGTTGATGGGAAGAAGTTCATTGGAAGGGAGGCATTAATGCATCCTCTATCATCCAACACAAGGAACACTCACAGGTATGAGCTGATGTGGAGGAGGACAAGTAACAAGATGAAACAAACTTACACCAGGATGGCCGACACATGAAGTCAATGTAAACTACAGAATGGCTGGCACAGGCTGTATCCTTGAACAGTGAGCACGACACAAAGTGACTTAGGAATTTTTCAACATGAGGAGAAATGATATAAGTCTACAATGTAGGAGACATAACAGACCCTCCATATGATTGGAAGAATAACCAACCGGGGGAGTTAAAACTCGGAGATCAGGTTCACCCTAAGGCCAAATACTGAAACCCAACTGACATGAAAGACTCAAGTAGGTGTTGTGTTCAAGGACGTGACTGACATAACTGCCTTTGAAATTGAAAGAGATGCGATACACCCTTCTTATCCTTTATTCTTTTTGATAAAAGAATATCCTTCTTGTTGTTTTAATGAGTCCAAGAAGAAAAGAAAACTCAATAATTACAACCATGTAAAGAACTACATGAGCCCATGTGAGGAAGACTCAGGACCTTCTTCATTATTTACAGAGTTCAAAGAAGAGATAGAAGAATACTCTATAATACTGATCTCTGGATTTTAATATCAAGCTGAGATCTGTTCTTGCTCGCCGGTGTTTTCAATTTTAAGGAGTCTGAAAAACTTAAACAATAACTCCATACACCTACTCGTGGATTTTAATATCGAGCCCAAGTAGGTTAATGCTCACCGGTTTTTTTTTGTTTATAGAGTCTAAAAAACTTAAACAATCCTCTATTTACCCTCTTGTGGATTTCACATCGAGCCCAAGTAAGTGAGTGCTCGCTTGGTGTTTTCATGTTTAGAGAGCCTAAAAACCCTAAAGAGAGGCTCCAAAAGGTCCTTTTTCATACAGTTAGTCCCCTCCCCCGAAAAAGTATAAAACAATGAGAGGAGAACTCTTCTAGCCACGGATGACTAGAGTATTCCTTATTTGTAATTAATCCGCAAAGGTCCGGAAAAGGGTTAAACTTATACCTAAGCAGATGAACCTTCAATTCCTTTAATGAGCTTGAAGAGGCCAAGTTTGCATGGCAATCTTGTTTAGTTTTTCATAGTCAAAACAAGAGCTTAAAACGACTTAAAAGATAGCTACTAAGATCAAATGTTCATGACCTACCAAAGAATAGGATCTCAACAATCGCATTAGTAACTATTGATAGAGTTTCTCGATGACAACATAATGACAATATTGATACTAGAATCTTAAAAAATGGGAAAAACTAACTATACAAAAATATATAGCTATGATACAAGAAAAGCACAGATATATAAGCATAGTACTTCTTCAGATAGAGCCCATTTATGGGCTCCAGCAACTTATTACCTTCATAGTCGGTTAGTTCATATGCACCTTTCTTCAGTACTTTGGAAACAATGTAGGGGTCGAGCCACATGGACTTAAACTTGCCAGCTCCTAAAGGCTCCTTGTCATGATCCCAAAGTAGAACAAGGTCTCCTTCGAGAAACACCGTATGTTTGACAGATTTGTCATACTGTCCCTTGACTCAGTTCGTATGTACTTCATTTGCTATGAGCGCATTGGGGCGCTGCTCATCCAAGTGTTCTAAATGCAACAAACGTTCTTCCACGACTAAATTTTCTGGTAGTAATTGTGTAGCTAACTTCAAAGAAGGAATTTCGCACTCAACCGGAATTACTGCCTCTACCCCATGTACCAGTTGGAAAGGAGAGAACTCGGTAGCAGTCTTTACATTGGCTCAGTAGGCCCAAAGATAGGATACAACATGATGTGCCAGTTAGTTCTACTGGCATTAACAGTCCTTTGTAAGATAGTCTTCAAAGTTTTATTGATTGCTTCAACCTGACCATTCGCCTGTGGATAAAACAAAGATGAGTGTTCCTATCAAAAACCTAGCATAGTGTATAGATCAGTCATCATGCTGTTCTGAAAATGACGACCATGATCAGTCACGATCTCTTTGGGTATACCAAATCTTGCAATGATCTGGTTGAAAATGAAATAAGTGGTCGTTTATCCATCTGCCTTAACTGTAGGCATTGCCTCATCCCACTTGGTGAAGTAGTCGACGGCAACAATAATATAGTGATGACCTCCAGCCGAAACTGGATTACAAGTCATAAAATCAACCCCCCACTTGGTGAAGGGGCCAGCTGTGATGATAGGATGTAGAGGAGCTGGGTGTGCTCGCATCTTCCTAGTGAAAAACTGACATCTCTGGTAGCGTTTCACAGCTTTCACACAATCTTTAAAGATTGTGGGCCAAAAATACCTAGCACACAGTATTTTCTGGGTTGTTTCCAACCCAGAAAGATAACCCCCTCAAGCTCCACCATGGGCATCATTCAATACTGATTATGATTCCTCCAAGGTTAAACAATGGCGTAAGATGGAATCTACCCCACGTCTGTACAAGCTGTCAGAAATGATGAGGTAATTCTTTGCATGGCTCTTAAGCTTGCATCGTTCATCTTTGGAGAAAGTGGTGGGACAACTCAAAGTCTGAATATATAATAGGATATCTCCGTACCATGGGTCAGAGGATGCGATGAGAAAGATATGTTCATTTGGGAATTATGATTCTTCTTCAACATGCACTATGTCAATAGGAAATTCTGAAATTAGTTCGGCAAACACCAGTGATTTCTTTTATTTGGCGGACTGAAAAACCAAATCCAATTCATGCAAAATGACAATCCATTTGTTAAATTTCCCACTGATTATTCGTCGAGTGAGAACATATTGGAAAGGATTGACTTCAGCAACCACAGTGGTGGTATGCAATAATATGTAGTGACATAGCCTCTGGACCGCATAGACAACAGCCAATGCCAACTTCTCAACGTGAGAATACTTGATCTCAGGAGCTATCAGAGCACATGATAGATAATAAATGGCATGCTTCTGGAGCATGCCATCCTCCTAAACCAGTACTATGCCAATTGTGGAAACTGATGCAACCAGATATAAGAGGAAATCCTTCGTATAATATGGCGGGCTTAACAAGGGGGATGACAATAATGCCTTTTTCAAGGCCTCAAATGATGCTTGAGCAACCTCATCCCACAAAAAGTAGGTGTCTTGTTTAAGCAGTCTCATGAAACCTTTTGTAATCTTAGCATAGTTAATGATAAAGCATCTCAAAAAGTTGGACATGCCCTGCAGACTTTGAAGTTGTCTCAGGGTGTGAGGAGGAGGCAGATTTACAATCTCCTCAACTTTCAATGGGTCCACCATTATACCATGACTAGATACTATGAAACCCAGTAGCCATCCAGATTCAATGCAGAATACACACTTGTTGGGATTCAATCAAATATTATAGTATCTGCACCTTTCAAACACAAGTCTTAAATGGTCTGGATGATCCTGTCTCTTGCGAGATCGTGCTGGGAGATCATCCAGATACGGTTCGACTATGTGTTTGATGTCATGAAAAGAAAAATTCATTGCTCACTGGAAAGTAGCTCCAGCATTCTTTAAGCCAAACGACATCTTCCGATAGGTAAAGGTGCCCCAAGGACAAATAAACGTTGCCTTATGTTGGTCTTCAAGTTTAATATGTATCTGATTGTATCCTGAAAACCCGTCCATGAAGGAAAACATTTCATGGCTTGCACACGCATCAACGATTTGATCTATAAATGGTGTGGGATAATTATCTTTCGTACAAGCCTTATTTAGGTCCCGAAATTCAGTGCAGACTCTAATGGTACCTTGCTTCTTGTCTACGGGAATGGGATTTGAAACCCATTCCGTCATAGCTATTGGATAGATGAATCTGGCTTTGAGCAACTTTTCTACCTCTTCCTTAATGGCAGCAGCTTTTTGAGGGTTTACTAGATGGAGATTTTGTCTCACAGGTTTAGCGTTGGGGTACGTTGTGATGGCATGCTCAACAATGGCGGGGTCAATGCATGGCATCTCCTCATATGACCAAGCAAAAACGTCGTGGAACTCTTTAAAGATATTGGTATACAAAATGATCTCTTCGGGAGAAAAATCTGCACCAATAAAAATGTTTTCCACGACCCCAAGTTTGGTGGAAATGTTGATCGGAATGGTTCGCGATATATTTGCAATGTTCACTTCGACATAAACAACTTTCGAAGTAGAAGGAACATCGGACAAATCAACAATTCCACCAGCTCTCACAGAAAAATCGCCCCTCTCTATCATGTCCAGTTCGGGAAGGAAATAGGACCTGTGATGCATATGTTCCCAAGGATGATCCAGGCCTATCATTGCTTCCAAGATTGCCTCATCAGAGGGAAAAACAATGTCCAACAATCAAAAGAGTGTATAGAGTCTATTGACCATGCAGGGGCATAGTCCACATCTAACTCGATAGAGACCAATGGAGTCATGATATGTTCTGTTGCATGTTTTTGTGAATCCAAATGGGTTATCTCTGCAACAGATACAAGCACAACTGATTCTGATTCAGTCGAGAGACTCCATGTATCTGTCATTGGACAGACCATGGAGGTCTCAGAAGATGAACATTCTTCAGAACCAACAAACAAGGTGGGAGCAGGTAGGTCAAAAGTGCCTATTAAGGACCCATAGAGGCATGCCCCCAAGCTCTTAGTGACTGGGTTGGACTGATCAATCAATGGAATGGATGAATCCGATGAAGTCTGGTTGTTCTTCCGGGTGAACAAAAGTTGATCGACTGCGACGATCTTACCTTCGTGGGGGAACATTATGACTTGGAAGACAATTGATGACACTGCCTTCATGGAATATGTCCAGCTCCTACCCAATAAAAAGTTGTAATCGAGCGGAGCATCTAGAAATTTGACCTCTACTGATACTAGCTTTCCTTCCAGTTCGACAGCAAATGATGGTAAGACTCTGTGTGGATGGAAAGATCTTCCATCGAAGGAAGTGAGTATCGTGTTCAAGGAAGCTAACTCAGGTTTGCCCAAATATTTCCAGCAAGAGATAGACATTACGCACGTTGATGCACCCTCATCTACAATAGATCGTCGGATGGTTGTAGAACCATGGACGACCTCTATCTGAAGAGCAACATGATATGGAAACCGGTACTTGATATCTATCATATCAAAGCGCGCAAGCATGGAAGATGAATCAACACTCCCAATCGCTGCGAGGAGAGCACTGCGTTTCAATGGGAAACTTTGTAGTACCTCCAAGGTAGACATGGCACAAGGGGTTTGCGCTAAGTCCTTCACAACATTGCAGTTGGGGGTACCCCACGCGTTAGGGTTGTGCACAACTCGTTTGAAAGCACCTTTCGGTATTTTTGGCAGCATCTCCACAGGTATGTGAAGAGGAGTAGAGGATTCAGGAGCATCTTTTTGCTGCAGATCCGGGGTATAGTTCCTTGCTCTGGTTTGCAGTAGAGCATCTAAGTTAACCATGTTAACGAATGACTGATCAGCAGGGGTGGCACAAGTTTTGCCCCCAGCACTAGCACTGCCGGAAGCTCAACTTTGTCCATGAGGAAAAGGATCTTTCAAGACAACCGGTTTCTTTTCACGGATCAGCTTCTGAGATTCTTCCATTAGAGGGAACTAGTGGGTAAGGTGGTCCTCTTGACACAGTTTGCAAGGGAACCTAGCCTTCCTTTTCTCATTTTTTCCCTCCTTGGCATTCTGCTTGTTGTTGGGATTTTGTTGGTTTCCCTCCCCTTTCTTGCCCTTTCTTTTGGGCTTCCGAGATCCCTTTTGGTCTGTCTGCACCTGCTGTATAGATTATGTAGCAGAAGGGGAGGATGCAATAGAAGTTTCTTCTGCAGCAGATTGTTTGACTGACAAGGCGTGAACCTGCTTTGTTAGAGTGTCAAACGCTACAGATTCGACTGAACCCACTATGCCATTGGCATGTGGTCCAGGTTTAGGCTTGCCTAGGTCTATATTAGACCTCGTCGCATCAGGAACAATTTCGTACAACCCAGACTAAGCATAGACTAAGTCGAGCTGCCGAGTTCTCAAAATGGCCTCCTCTTCGGAAGACACTCCTGAAGAGGCAACTTCCTTAGAAACATAAGGAAGAAGAGGCTTAAGGTACCATTCTCACAAGAATGTTGGGGGATGTCGGCCTTGATGAGCCTATTTCACCTTCGCCACTCCTGAATATGATCAGACAGATGAGTGGCCTTGTTTTTCCGAAAGGTCGACAAAAGGTTTGTACCGGCATCATACCGGACAAGGAGTTGAAAGTGGTTCAAAAATACAATGGCAAGATCCCGAAAGGTGCCATAGGAAGCAGTGGGCAATTCGATATACCACTTGGCTGCGACACTAGTTAAGGTTCTTTGAAAGAGCCTCAACCTTATGGAATCATCGTTCAGTGAGTTGGAGGAACACTAGAGGTGAAAATTTTTGACATGGTCACCAGGGTCCTCACCAGCCTTGCCTTCAAACTTTGGAATGTCCTAAGGCAACTTGGTGGGAACGGCTAGCCATGCAACATCGTGACGCATGGGGTCGTTCATAAGCTTTGAAATATCTAGAAAGTTTAAAGTTTCTAGAAAAGGTAAACATGGCTGAGCCGATGGAATCTGGTAAACAGGAACCTGGTATTGGGGACCAACCATGGCCTGGTTCATGTACTGTTGGTTGGGGTTGCCCCCAGCCATCGGTTGTGAAATGAAAGGATTGAAATTGTTCCATCTGAAGGTAAGCGAATTAAATCCTTGGGAAGTAGTCCATTGTGACTAGGGGTTAACCCCACTGAACTGTGGGTTAATGATGTTACACCCTCCTCCAACAAACAAAGAGAAGGGGATACTCCCTATAGGCATATTTGACGGATTAACGTTATAACCTGCATACGGGTTGAAACCCGGCGTGGTATTAGTGGATGGTGCCGTCATTGTACCCATGGCGGTCATGGATGTAGAAGGGACAGATCCGACCACGGATGAAGAAGTAATGTTCTGAGTTACACCTTGTAATGGTTGAGTGGCAGTAGACTGAGTGAAACTCACTGCGGGTACCGTTGATAGAGGTACATTGTTGGGTCCAAAAGTGGGTGTGGAGGCTGAGGTAGATGTCGAGGCTAATGAGATCGGCATGCCTAAAGTGCCAACATTGAAACTAAAGGATGGGGTCGAGGCCGAAGCATTCTGCAATGAACTCGATTGGGCAGTGTTTGAGAAAGAAGGATTTAGAATCCTTGCATTCATAGAAGTTGTGGGAGTCTGTGGAACTCCTTGCTTGTCTCTTGGGTTAACCATGGTATAACCCAGTGTAAAAAGATAAGCACTAAACTCAAGATGTTGGAAACAAACAGGAAATAGAAGTGGATCATTGGGTCCTGTAAGAGGAGGGTTAAAAGGAGTATTAAAATCTGTAGCAGTTAGATCCTCAACCTCGACAGTGTCCAAGACTTGTTGATCTGGTGTTCTAGGCTGTGGTTCTCCAGGAACCTCTATGTCGCTCGTAAGTTCAAAAGAACCACGGGAATTAGTTCTCCTACGTCGCGGTGGCGGTGGAGGCTCCACTATGAGTGGGGGAAGGTTTTGCAACCTTCGAGACTGACGAAGAACTTGGTCCTCCACAACTAAAACAAAATAAAACTAAGTAAAAACCTAGTGGCCACTACACCTAAAGGAGCAAACAGCATACCACTAAAAAGTTCCTAATTAATCAAACCAATCAAACAGATGGAAAATACTCTCGGAAGCAAGTTTGGGATGATTAGGGCCCAGAACATACTAAGAGAGTACCAACGGTCAGTTACGTGGCGTCCTTTGGAGGTCCACTAGGTGCAAGCACTTGAATCACCAAACCGCTTTCCCGGGATTACTGCCAAAGGGTTACCTTCCATGTCTATCCGAGGTGAAGTGAGAATAACTGCCCACTCTACCTATGTAAGATCTTAAATGCATGATACTAAGGCTACCATCAACACGAAATAACCTGGGGGCACAGTCGTCAGCCTAGTCGAAACGCATGGGCAGTGTAACAAAGCCCGAAGTCTGAAAGGACCCCCGTATGCGAGTCAACTCTGGTTTATGGTCAAAGGGAAAGTGAGGGGATATCCTCAACAATTCCAATCTCCCACGGCATCGTGCTTAGCTCTGGTTTAAGTAGAGTTTCCCAGGGCTATTTGATATAGATGGATTTACCTAAATGAAAGTCGTACTACGATTATTGAGTAATGAATCCAGTTCTGAGCAGTTTAAGGTGATTTAAGCTCGAAACTCTAGCCTAAGCTAGTTGATGTCGTGTATTCCTAAAAATAAAATGTTGCTAATAAATTTGATTAATAATTTCTTTTAAGGGCTATTGGTTACTCAAGGGTTGTAGTGCAGTGTGTGGAATGGTTTGTTATGAAAGTAAAGTGCAAATGCTTTCAAATTCACAAAAAAAATTCTCTTTTTGTTTATAATTCTTTCAAAAACTTTAAACCTAAGCAATCCTAAAACATAATCTTTTTGTATTTTCTTTTTTAATATTTCAAAGCACACTATGATACCTCAAAATAATGCAAGATCTTACTAGTAAGCAAATTGAACAATTTGTTGTCTTTTCTGATCAATATAAAAGAAAGATAACTTTGTACAAAATCAAGCAATATCAAGATATGAAGCGTGTGTAAGACAAACATCTAGATGGCTCAAAGAAAACGAATCAAGAGACTCGATGAAGACTTGACTTACCAAGTTTTTGCAAGAGAAAAACTTGAGGCTTGGAAACAAAGCAAAAAAGAGACAGGGAAAAGAGACACTTGTGATGAATGGCAGACCTAAACAGGTTGCTCCTAAGCATCAAAACCCTAAAGAAAACACTAAGCCAAGCAAAAGGTAAACAAGTGAACCAAGAATAACTTTAACAACGCACAAACTTGATAGGAAGAAGACTAGAAAGACTTGACTTACTTGGACTGAACTGATAAAACAATCAGCAAGTATCTGAACCAAGCAACCTTTCGGAAGCAACCCTAATAGGAAGGATGAGACAAAGAGAAAGTGTGCTACACGTTGCAACAAACAACAAACACTCAGAATGCAGGTTTGTATGACTGCAACAACAACTACGGTAAAGATATGCAGCTATGTCAGAAAGAGAATAGTGCACGAACTTCAAAAAGGGCTTGTAAGCGGGAAAGATACTTAACGAAGTACTCAAGCAAGAAAACAAGCTAAAAAGACTCAAAAGAGGCCAACAAGACTCAAAAGAGACATGAAAGTCTCAAAGTTCAGTTAAGAAGGAAAAGCAATAGGCTAGAAGTGGAAACAAACCACTGAAAATCAAACCCTAACAAAAATTGGACACTACAGGAAAATGCACTACTGTGCAGTGCAGAAACCAGTGCACACTGGGATATGTGTGCTACTGTACAGTGTAAAGAGCAGCGCCCATCAGGAGATATGCGTTATTGTTACTAGGGAAGACCAGCGCACAGGTGTCAACAAGACAGAAACAAGCTTTGCAACAACCAACTGAGATGAATCAAGCAGCAAGGAAAAGTAAACACAAGCCTAAAAACCTCTCAAAGAATCAAACACTGAAAAATAACGGCTGGAAGAAAACAAAAAATAAGTCTCCTAGAGCATAATAACTAAGCAGTTACTCCCCAGCGGAGTCGCCAGTCTGTTGTTCGGGATTTCTACCCTATAGTGATGAGATGGACACTACCAACTAGGTGGGGTTGATAGGTAAACACATTGATTATACTACATTTGGTTACTGCAAAAGAAAGAGATCAAGATTGAGAGAAACACCTCTTTTCGACGGATGGTCCTAGCTTTCGCTTGGCCTCTCGCTTGGTCTCCTATTTGCTCTTCTGCTTGACGAACCTGCAATACAAAAGATACCTTCCTCAGCGTATCTTGACCATATAACATATGATGAAATTATAAAACAATTTAACATCAACTATAATCCAGAATTAATCCAAATAGACATACAATCCAATAGATATATGATTTGGGACAAGGGTGTTTCGACCTTTTTATTGTCAAAGAAACATGAAATCAATACAATATACCTGACATGTAGAGATGTTCCTGCAATCGGATCCTGGGCTCCTACTCTTCACTCTAACTTGGGACTTTCCTCCAGCGTAACAATGCTAAAAGCCTTTCTTCTAGGTCTGAGTCTATCTTCTGAACATTATGAGTAACCCCTCTCATGGATCCTCCTTGTATTTATGGGACAAGGCAGGAAGTTGGAATTGAGAGGTAGTTGGATTGGGAGGTTGAGGAAGTTGCAGAACCAACTTCAACTAATCCTAATTCGTCAAATTATTATATTTTTTTATTTCATCTTAAGATGTGCGTGAGTTTCTCAAGGCATAGTAGCGCACAGGACGCAACTTTTGTGTTTTGCAATAAGCACCAGCAACTTTTTCAAGGTGTGCACTAGTTTCCCTTAAGGAAAGTAGGGCATACTAGAAGGTGTGCGTTGGTTTACTAGCCAAGGAGTAGCACCCATGTCAAAACATCAGGTAAATCAGGGAAATTCCCAGCTGAAGAGGGTAAGTTCAGTCCATACATCATCCAGGGTAATCTTGCTCTTCAATCCATGTTGACCATTTGTGTGATCGACAGCTTAATGTGATCATGAATGGAGAAGTGCATATTTGACCTATAACACTGACTATAAGATGATACCAAGTCTATGATATTTTTCTGGTATTTGAAGTTGTTTGATTATATTCCTAATTGATGAATATAATAGAGATAGTTTTGGGGAGTGGATATTGTTGTCACAAATGTCATTTGTTGCAGCATACAGAGTCTAATTCCTGTAGCATATTTGATGTGTTTGCAGATTTGATATGAATTTTGTATAGATTTTTTCAACTACGTCATGTAATTTTAGGTTCAATTTTAACCTTAAGTGTCAAGTTACTATGTACTCCTTTCTCGAAGGACAACTATAGTCATTCATAATGTATCTTTGGACTCTATTTTGGCTTACCTCTATCAACACTTGATTAGTTCTTGGATATACATAACAAAAGCATAAATCCCTACACCAAATTCATAAATAAAACATTTTTTCTTTGTGACTCTTCACCCTATCAGTGAAACTATTTTTGAATTGCTGCCCTTCCTTTCTCATTTTTTTAATGTCAACCATTCCTAAGCTTATCTCCATTGTCACATACCCTTCATATATGTTGTTAAAGGAATGTATACTATGTTGAATTAGCTCATTGATGGACTTATGTAATATACCTGACCCAACTAAGTGGATTTCTAGGTTCACTGTTGTACTTATTTTTGGTTTAAGTATTTAGTCAAACACTTGGCTACCCCTCACCTAATAGAGTCAAATTTGTGTTTGTGTGCTTAGATATTGCTCCACATTTTAACCATGAATGCATGTTACCATGGGCATCATAAATGGTCAATTGAGATACACTTTTCAGATGCTAATAAGGATTCAAAATGCTTTTAACAATCACTAAACAGATCTGATATATATATTAAAGAAACATTGTTTTACATGCCTCTAGGTGATAGATGGCATATCTGAAAGTAACCGCCCTTAAACTCAAGGAATGGGATCACTATAATGTTGTAGGAGACTTGTGTATACTCCAGTACTGGATTCTGTGAGTTGATGTAGAACTTTTCAATGCACCCAAAACTCTCTGTAGAAGCGTGCAATTTCTCAAGATAAACCAGAAATTCGAGCTGCCTTCAATTTCTAGCTTCAGGCTTTCCAAACTCAGTCCAAAATGAGTTCAATGATAGAAAGTGCAAACTTCGAATCCAAAGATTCATTCAACAGTCATGGGAAATGTTGAGGCTCAGGAGTTGTCCACAAAGCTTCCCAGAAGATCATTGTCACACTGATTTAATCTCTTCTTACTGTGCTCCTGTGAATGGTAAACTGATTTGCTAGTTTATTTGGGTGAAAATCAGGTCTGTGGTGAGATCTATTTGTTGTCACACAAAACACTTCTAAATTAACTAATATTTTCCATAGTCTTATGCTAACAACTTAACATGTAGCATTCTAACATCTCACAGTATTACGCTAGCAACTAACTAGCAGCATTTAATATAACCTTTATAGGTATAGGGTTATCACACCTATCCCACTAGAAACTAACAATATTACACTAACAACTAATAGTAACAACTAACAGGAAACATTGCCCCATTGGTTATGTGGTCAAGGTGTGACACTTGACACCAAACTTTGGCTATGGGACACCATAGAGTCATGCCACTAGCACCGTAAAGGTTTCCAGACAGTTTGCACCATACATGCACCATAAGAGGCATGACACTTGGAAACATGGGTGTAATGCCATGTGGAACCATAGAGACCTGGTGACACTTGGCATATAAGAGGTATGGCACTTGGTACCACGTGGCACCATATGGAATGACACTTGCGCTATAGGAGGCATGAAACTTGGGACCATAAAAAAGGTGCCATGTGGTAGCATTGGAAGAGGCATGACAACAAAATTTATAACCTAAACCCATTGCATAAAATATACTTTCGTATACCATTTGAGATTGAAAATAAACCTTAAAAATAGAATTAATTTGTTAACAAAATATGTGATGAGATCCTGCAGTTAATAATTCATCTCCAGGCATTTGAGCTTCTTCACTTTTAATTTTTTAATAACGTAGTTTATTAATCTTTTTTATTATTATCTAATTCAATCTTTTTAATGTAATCTGAGATCTAATCTCATTGTTTCTTCATGCAACTTACTGTTTTTGGATCTCTGTAGGGTTTTACTAAAACTAGCGAGACTCCAGTTTTATCATTTTCTTTATATCTTATAAATTTTTTTAGGCTTCCGCTAAACACACTTACTGCCAGCTAAAATAGCTAACGCTTAAACCCATGATCACCCATATGACCTTGTGCCAATAGTTTTAAAAAAATAATCAACGGACGAGATCATTTTCTTTGGTAAATTGATGATTGTCATTTTTTTTGACAAGGTAGGGATATTGCCATTTTTTCCAAAAGGTAGGGGGCCTAACAAGTCATCCTGGGCTCTAGGCTGGTGACTTCTCGTGGATTCCAAACACCCAGAGCCCCCGCCATACCTCTGCACTACACGTCAATAAGAATTAGTGAGGCCTTCCCTTATAAACACGTGAAACCTCAAACTCCTTGCCAATGTGGGATAAATCTCAAATGACGAATTAATCGCCACCGTCGATCACTTGATCGGACAGTTGCTGATTATCCGCAATGGATTCTTCATCTTCTCTGCTTCTTGCATCGATCAACCACTCCTCCATCTAGATTCCCCTATTGCTCCCCCTGTTCCTACGCCAACCTCGCCTTGAATTACCTCCATTGAACCAAAAGGAGGTGTTCCACGCATTCCTGGTCCAGCAAAGGGGTCAAACATTGAAGGATCATGGTGGCTAACATTTTTCCCATTAGGGATTGATTGATAATCCCAATAATTTCCATTCCTATCATAACGATCATATTCATGAGATATGTCCATCCTCTTATTTTCCCTTCGAGTTTCCCAGTCAGGATAGTAAACATATCTAGCTCGGCTTGCTCCAGTTTGGCTGCCAGAACCCATTGTAACATCACCTGCAATACCATGTCCTGGCTTACGTCTACATGCCTTGTCTCTCTCTCTCCAGGTTGTTGAGTAGACAATGTCACACCAGGTGCATCTGGATCATTCATATATTTATGAAAATAGACTTTCTCGCATACTTTGGATGTCAACTCCCCAATAATATTTGTATGCTTCAATCTCAATTTCTTATGCACAAATTCAGTTGCATGAAACATCTTGCTACATCCCTTGTCTCCACAACCATATTTCCATCCATATTTTTCATCTCTTATTTTTCTCACAAAAGGATCTAAGGCTTCAGTAATTGCAACCTTTAACTTATCCTTTGCTTCCATGATCTCTAATGGATCTTGACCCTGCAACCTATCTTTCCAGGTAGAATCCAATTTCCTCTCCCATTCAATTGCAGCTGTGGATTGCTCATCATGACAGTACTGTCAATGCCATCAATGCTTATTATCATCCTCACAAATCCATTGACCATGCCAATGCCATCAATGCCAACCTATATTTCCATATTGCCAACACCATATATTGTGAGACCTCTTGGGTCTAATTTATGTGAGCCTTTTTAAGCCTTGTAGACCAGTCCCAAGATGGGAGAGAAGTCATTTGCGAAGGTGAATTAATAAAATGGTTCATTGATTGAACAATTTTGAAAGAGGATTGAAATAATGAAGAGTAAGATTTTATAAGTGAAATTCAATTCCTTGTGTTTTAATTTTTATTTTTTTTTATTGGAGGTGATTTCTAGTTTACCCTGTTGGGATCTAGTGGTGACTTCCATTGTTGTTAGGAATACTTGGGAACCAAAACAAAATCTAGATAATAGTCTTACATTGTTCAAGTGAGACACAGGAAAATGAAGTGAAATGGCCATATTATTTCCTTTTCCCTTTTTTCTCTTTTATTTTAGAAGGGAGGTGATGGAGGCCAAAGTTTGGTGTCACTGACAATAAGTTTGAGAAAAATGGCTGAATTTCTAGTCGAGGACTGAATTTTTCAAATTAAAATCTGAGAAAACATTCATAAGAAACCACATTGTAAAAATATATGTCAGGGCTTGAAGTATGGCAGAGATAATACCAAATCTAAATTGTATAGCATAAGCTTCGCATTACAACCAAGTTACATGCCTCCTTCTTAGCATACAGTGCTGCATGCCATCCTGGAGGACCATTAATTTTGTGCTTCTTTGGCCTTTTCCCTTTAGCATTCCATGTTTCCCAGTGGCACTTTCTTCACTACATATTAAAGTTAGATTCTACCTGCTTTTTGTCTTTATATAGAAGTGGCCCTTACACTCCCATAACATATTGGTAATATTTTATTCCAAAGTCCCATGGGCCTCTTTGTTATCACTTGTTTGACATTAATAAAAATTTCTTATATTTAAGATATATGTTATTTATTTGAATTTCCTTTGAGAGAAGGATAGGTTAGCTATCATACCACCATAAGGAATCAGGTGTGCTAACACTGGAGAGAGAAGGGATGTGTCATATCCAAGGACTCACAACAAAAAGTATGCTTCTGGATTGGGAAGCTTTAGGCCTATGCTATGATTTTTGAACCAGAGTTTCATAAAGAAAGCCTTCTTTCAATACAAATTGCAGAAGCAAGAATTGGGGTACCTTCATCATGAAAATAGATGTGGTAGTGGGAGGGATGTGTCCAAATGGAAGATGTGATAATCCATCCAATTGTACCAGAGAACGTGGGTTCAACAGATGTGGTATCCATTGTGAGCCCATCTCAACTTGTTATTGCAAACTGCGGAGATTCCAAAGTAGTCTTATCACACAAAGAAAAAACATGTCACTGCGTAAAAACATTCTAAGTAAAGACCACCATTCCATAAATTATATTCAAGTCCAAGGTCATTTAAAATCCTTCGTATGCAACAGGGAAGAATTCTACATATGCAGCAAAAGGTATTGAATTCTATATTATGATGCAAATGGAATTTCAGATTGACAAAGTGATGAACATGTAAGTTAACTTCTAGTTTAATTCAGTATATATACAATTTGATTGCCATGTTGTACTCAAAGTACAAAAAAAAATATTCAAAGTTCAAGATGATCCAGAACATAAATAACCATTTGAGAATGGCATTCACGAGCGAAACTTGCATGTTTTTTTTAGAATAGTCTTCGACAACACATATGCAACAAGCATTTAATCAGGAAAACCCATTTGTCCAATTTACAAGAGTTCCATAGTCAATTTGATGTTTGTTTAACTGGAAAGGAAAACGTGAAGCCAATATCCCTTTGTTGACCAGGAGATAAATGGATTTTTTCACTCTCAGTTGCAACAAATATTTCTAGTTCATGTAACAATGAAAGAAAATGCAACAAGTTTCATGCAAGAAAACCCCAAAATGGATGCACTTTCATTATGTATAAGATATTAAAAGGCTAATCTACTTCCACAAAATAAAATCAATAAGATATATAATGCAATACAAATTGCATGTTTATTGGAAAATATTATTTAAAAACATTAAATTTATTCAGAAGTTATGATATGCCACCCCCAACAATCAGTTATAAATAAAGATGGATCATGTGACAACACAAGCTAAAGAGAATCTAATGAGAAATTGAAATAATATATTTGTTAAAAAACCATCACCTAGGAGATTATATCAATCATTTGATGAATGCTAATGCTTACAACATGTGCAGTTCAGAACATGAAACATTATAACAACTCATATCAACAGTATGTGAAGAGAGAAAAATCCAAAGTGGAGATTTAAGTCACATTGTTTGTATTTAGCCTCTTCCTGTATAAACTATTATAATTGGAGCAATGCACATTACAAGAGACTTGTTATATTCCAATGTTCCACCAAGTTTCAGAGACCAACTTTCTGTCATCAGTAAACATGCCTTACACAATTCCCATAAGTTCCATATGATACACATGAGGTAGATATACAATGTAGCGTTTTCCTTTGGCATATGCCTTTCCTTGAACCCAAAATAATTTGGGAAAGAAATTTTCGAATCCTTTAATTCACAGCCACATGAAGACTGAAAATACAAGTAATCCAATCTTGATTAAATACTACAAATAAAATGATTTGGCAGTTCCACCAATAAAATTGTTCAAACTGCTAGCCTGAGAAGAGGTATCGAAGTTCACATCACAATGTAGAAATAGACGATTAGTTGTAGAAGCCATGACAATATGATCTACACAATTTTTTAGCATGGCTCTATAAGCTGGACCTTTGTTGTAGTACTATATCGTTGCATGACACAACATCATAAAATAAACTCTTATTCAATGTGAGTGAGCCCCAATTATTTCCCAATTATAAATAAAAATACATAAAATATACCATCTATGAAACCATACCTGTTAAGGCAGATCTAATAATGATGTTTCATATTTGAATATAGTCATAAAGTGCAACATTAGAGTTACATAAACTCATTCAACTGAAGACCGGTCCAAAACACTGCAAATTAGAAAAATAACAACTTCTATAGAGGTCCTTTTTGAACTTAATGAATCCTGAATAATATGGAAGATGGATTTTTGGACTACTGTAGTTAAATGTCCATGTTGTATCTATTGACATGTACAAGAGTTGGGTTAGTTTTGATATCAAAAAAATCTTTTTCTATCTATCCTTAAGTAATTATTTAACACAAAATATAAGCTTTGCGAAGTTGATAAATATTACAACTTAATTATTTGGAAGAGAATACACTTATAGGCAACTTGAATGGCTTGTGGAAGGTCCCACTGATACAGGTTCACATCTACAAAAAATAATGATAATAAGCCTTTAAAACAATAAATTATTAAATTAAGAAGGTAGAAAAGTTAACAAACAGATTGCATACCTTGAACTTGTCCCAACTCCACCTTCAGAAGCATCATATCTCTTACATTTTCTACTTAGATTTGCTTCTCTTATCACTCTACGAAGCTCAATTGTTTCTGGAAGGTGTTTTTTCTTCTTAAATCCATCCATTTTACACCTATAAAATGCTTGAACCATTTGAAAAAGAACATTTGAATGATTGGAACCCCCTCCTTTCTGTGTACATCTATGGTAAATAGTACGAGCTAGCTTATGTGATTTCTACATGCCCTGTGTACCCCAAATGGCCAAGCTTCCATATTTTCCTGCAAACCATGGCCTGTGTACAAATAATTGATGCTGCAAACATACATCAATCTATCTTAGAATACCAAACAAATGTACCAAATGAAATTAATTTACAATAAAATATGTAAATAAAAGTACAAAGGAAAGTACAAGTGGGGAAAATCTTTATATGCATACCATATAATGTGTCATATGGTTGTCTCCCCAAGATTCTTTCATTGCTCTTATGAAGTATCTAATAGCTTCCTGAAAAGCTATTGCATCACCTTCCATGAATTTTTCCTTATCCATCAACAGAAAAAAGATGAAAGTGACTTCCAAGCACATTTCTTCTTTCTAGCTTATTCATGCCTCCACTAGTGCAATCATCCTCTGCATCAATTAATTCTTCATACAAGCCCCAACATCCATGTCCACATTTATTTTCAATAAAACGACGTGCTTTGACCCCTGACATTGATGGCTTTGCTGGAAGATTACCTTGTGTACTTGACCTCTTAATATCTTTTCCAATTTTAAGATTTCCGCCATGCAAACCTGCTTTTGAAAGAACATGTTCAATTGCCTCAATTGACTTTTTAATTTCAGTTTGTGGGGATTTGTTCCATGCAAACAATATAGATAAATACACCATGTTATCAACAATTCTAACAAATGCATGCAAAGTGCACATGTGCACCCTAATAAATGTTGGAATATTCACACCATCATTTTGTATTTTGCATGCATGCATGCAAATCTGCATGTTTTGCATGCTTTGCATGCCACTGCATGCATCCAGTCATCATCATGGTTGTATCCCCAGCACCTAGAGCTTGCTTCTAGCTCTCCAGAGCCTGTCTTTAGCTCCCATTTGGCCTCCTACCTACCTAATGTGCCCTCCTTGACTTTTCTTCTTAGCAAGTGTGCCTTTCTCACCTACCATTGCTAATTAGAGCGCCTTTACTCACCTACCATCAGTTATCACTTAGTTAGGGCGCCTTATCTCACCTACCGGGAGTTATCGTTCAATTAGTGCATTGATTGAGTAGTTCTTCCACTGATTTCTCATGTTGACTGCTTGTAGCTTCTTGTTAGCTAGTTCTGGAGTTCCACTTGACTATTTGACAACCTCATGCGCCCCCCTTGGAGTCTCCATTCCATGATTTATGCCTAGATGGTTCTGTTAGACTCAGTTAGACACACTTGACTGACTATTACAATTTATTACTGATACTATTGACTAGATGATGTCTCCATTGTTATCCAAGCTAGACTTTGAGTTAGACAGCCTCATGCACCCACCTTGGAGTCTCCATTCCTTGATTTATGGCTAGATAGTTCTATTAGACTCAGTTGGTCACACTTGACTGACTCTTACCATTTATGACTGATACTGCCGACTGGATGATGTCTTCATAGTTATTCATGCTGGACTCTAAGCTCAGATTCGAATGCCTTACTTAGCTAATTCGAATCCCATATGATTGCTCATCATTGATTATTGTAATACATTCTCTACATTCATTATTCATTGTATGATATTGACATTGTCCATTATTCTGTGTGTATGAGTGATTGTTGAATGCATGCTTCTTATTCTTTGCAAATAATCATGAGAGTTACATTGTGAGTTTGTTATAGTTTCTAGATCTCTGCAGATTATCACATGGTATCGGAGCAGTCAACAGTTATTCGAATTGTAGCCATTGCATTAGCAGCAGTTGCAACATTTCTTTGAGCAATTATCTTTTCACTTGTGCACAAGAAGCCTCTGAGTTTCCACAACAAATCCTGGTGCTATTACTTGAATTCATTGGAGAAATCTAGTGAGGTCTATCCAGGTCTGAAGGACTTAGTCTATGTGCCAAGTGTCCTTAAGGTAGTGTTCAGTAGAAGTGTAGCATTCTCCATCGGCAAAAACTCTCTTGTTTTGCAGGTTTATTCACCCGTTCAGAATCTTCTTCAACTATTCGAATTTCTTTGTTTCAGATGGATCTAAAGCTCACATCTTCCAACTATGTTGAGTGGAAAGACAAGATGACTCTCGTCATGAGATCAAAGAGCTTCACTCGAATACTCAACGGAACGATGGTAGAACCTCTCAGTGCAGTTGAAAAGTCCAAGTAATTAGATAGGCTTGATGAAGCAATTGGCCTGCTCCTTCTCTCAATTTCTGAAGATCTTCTCTTCCATGTCATCGATCTTACATCTCCTAAAGAGGTTTGGGACAAGCTCGAATCTCTTTTTGGACCAAAAGATGATATGCAAGGACACAAATTGGACAATGAGCTGATATGTTTGAGTCCAGATAGCTTCAATTCTATCAATTCCTTCCTCACCCAATTCAAAAGCTTGATATCACAGTTGAAAAGATATGAGATAGTGAAGGAAGACAAGCAGCTTATACTTGCCATTCTCTCAAAGTTTGGGGCAAACTTCTCAAGTTTTTTCTCTACTTTCCAGTCAGCTAGGTTGTCCATTCCAAGATGGAAGTTTCCCTCATTTGATGATTTCATCCAATCTCTTACTCAAGAGGAAGAGAAGTTGATTTCTATGGGAATGATCAAACCCAAATTGGATTCATCCCTCACAGTTGCAGAGAGAGTGAATGGTAAAGGCAAGCAAAAGATTTCTGACAAGATATTGAATGATACAAGGCCTACAGAAAATTCATACTAGTCAAATGGAGCTTCGAACTCAAGGAAGACTAAGCATTCTCATAAGGGAAAGACCAAGTGCACCTATTGTTCTAGAGGTTTTCATCCTGAGAGTTCTTGCATGAGGAAGACTATAGATTTGATGGCTCAGTTACTTGAGAAGAACAATCTTCCTATACCAACATGTGCAAGAAAGAAAGATCCTGATATTGAATCTTCTAGATCTGAAGGCAAAGAAAGATGTAATTCTCTCATAGTAAGTGCATCAATTGATTCTTCTTTCATCATAGATTCAGGAGCATCATTCCACATGGCTTCCTCCAAAGATCTCTTCTCTAGTTTCGAAATCTCTATTGGACCTTCCGTCAGTTTGGGCAATGATTCAGAAGTCTCCTCTCTTGGGATTGGAAGAATCGATCTTGATCATGGTTACTTTTCTTATGTGATTTATGTTTCTTCTCTTGCACCTAATGTCCTTTCAGTGTATCAAATGACTCATACTGGAGAGCCCAAAAGAGTGATATTCACTCCATATGAAGTTGAGGTACAACACATGGTTTTAGGGGAAATCATTGCAAAAGGAGTTGCAAATCATGAGACAAGACTCTATGAGTTTTCACACTTCTTGCCTCTCTCAAAGGAGTCTGCTCTTCACTCTCATACTTATAAAGAGAGTAGAATATCTCATCTCAACCACAAGCTAGCTCAGAATGTGGTTGATGGTCTTCTAAGTAGCAAGTTTGTTCATGGCACCTTCGAAGGTTGTCTAAAGGGCAAAGATACATCAAAGGAGATTGAGAAAAAGAGGGCTCTTGAAGAAGTGTGAATGTTGGATCCAAATCCACAAGAACCTGAAGATCAACCACCTGTTTGTCCAACTCCCACTTCAATGTGGGCCTCTACTTGTGCATCCTCTTTTGAGCTTAATGAAGATCCATCATCACCTAGTCCTTGTTCTTCTATTGATTATAGTCACATTGGTTCAGATGAGGACTACATGCATATTTTGGAGCAATTTCATGACATCAACTCTTTTGGATATGTTCCTCTTTCAAGTGATGGTGAGTCAATTTTACTTACTTCTCCTCTTGATATTTCAGAGTTTTCATATGATGATCCAGTTTTACTTGCACCTACTCATGAGATTTCAGATTTAGAGTTTGGATGTGATGATGCATCTTCACACTATATTGTGGATTCAAAAGATGGTGATGATGATGATAGAATGCTAGATCCAGATCCACAAGAACCTGAAGGTCTAGCAACTAATGATGAATATGAGTGAATGGGAGATCTAAATCCACAAGAACCTGAAGATATCTCACCTGATATTCATCCTCTTCCTTGATGGGAAGCCACTACACTCCGATCTAACGGTGATTTGGTTGGTGATCCACATGATCATAGAAGAACAAGATCATATTTTCAGAATGGAAGGTTTCATCCTTCTCACATTGTTGATCCATCTTAGATTGATCGAACCTTCTTTGGAAAAGAAGGACACTTACCTTCCTCAGGGGTGAGTGATGACATGCTATTTTAGCATCCTTCAGTTTATTTTGGGGGAGGGATTTCTTCCCATTGGGTTTTCCCTCTTTTCTCACTTAGTTTATGTAGATTGATTTTACGGGGTGACCTTTGGTCTCAGTCACCAGAGCCCTATTTTGTTTTTCGGTTATTATCTCATAGTATAGCTTGCAGGGGGTGTTGGAATATTCACACCATCATTTTGTATTTTGCATCCATGCATGCAAATCTGCATGTTTTGCATGCCATTGCATGCATCCATTCATCATCATGGTTGTCTCCCCAACACCTAGAGCTTCCTTCTAGCTCTCCAGAGCATATCTTTAGCCCCCATTTGGCCTCCTACCTACCTAATACGCCCTCCTTAACTTTTCTACTTAGCAAGTGCGCATTTCTCACCTACCACTGTAAGTTAGAGCACCTTTACTCACCTACCATCAGTTATCACTCAGTTAGGGTGCCTTATCTCACCTACTGGGAGTTATCCTTCATTAGTGCATTGATTGAGTAGTTCTTCCACTAATTTCTCATGCTGAATTCTTGTAGCTTCTTGTTAGCTAGTTTTGGAGTTCCACTTGACTATTTGACAGCCTCATGTGCCCCCCTTGGAGTCTCCATTCCTTGATTTATGCCTAGACGGTTCTGTTAGACTAAGTTAGACACACTTGACTAACTATTACCATTTATGACTGATACTATTGACTGGATGATGTATCCATTGTTATCCAAGCTAGACTTTGAGTTAGACAGCCTCATGCACCCACCTTGGAGTCTCCATTCCTTGATTTATGGCTAGATAGTTCTGTTAGAATCAGTTGGTCACACTTGACCGACTCTTACCATTTATGGCTGATACTGCGGACTGGATGATGTATCCATAGTTATTCTTACTGGACTCTGATCTCAGATTCAAATGCCCTACTTGGCTAATTTGAATCCTATATGATGGCTCATCATTGATTATTGTAATACATTGTCTACATTCATTATTCATTGTATGATATTGACTTTGTCCATTATTTTGTGTTTATGAGTGATTATTGAATGCATGCTTCTTCTTTTTTGCAAATAATCTTGAGAGTCAGATTGTGAGTTTGTTATAGTTGCTAGATCCCTGCAGATTATCACAATCAATGGTATAGGAAGTAATGCATCTAGATTTGGATCAATTTGATCACGGTCGGGAGGAATATTTTGAGGACAACTCAAAATACCACCTTTCCAACTTCAATCTTTTTGTTTTTTCTGCATGCAATATAAGAAATTGTGCATTGCATTTGCACCATGAGAAATGTTGTACATACACTCGAGAGTTTTTAAATCATCTACAAGGTGTCATTCCACAAAATATGAACCATATCCTTCTACATATAATTTTTCCCCTGCAGTACGTGAATATATAATTGATGGTAAATATGTTTTGCTTAAAACAAATTTCAAGGAATCATGGGACTTCTTGTTGACATGAAAAATTCCCAACCAAAAAAGGTGATCTTTAGATTGAACTTGAAAATATTTATCACTTTCCTTATCAAGGTTTGGATCTAATGCACGATTCATTAATGTTATGGAAACTCTTTCATATTTTTCCATGTTGACTAACTCCATTTCATCCAATTTTAGGACAACAATCAATTTTACACATGCCTCCTCAATAGAGATGTCGTAGTACCTCACCATCAGCTGTAATACCCGTTCTATGTCATACCACAAGTTATTTTTTCTAGTTAATGGAACAATTTCACTTGATGCTTTCTTTTACTCCAACTTGCAACTTCATGCACTGCTTCTAACTTATATAAATCTCCCAATGAATCAACAATTTTCGTGTTTTGTAATGCACGTTGTTTCTTCACATGAAAAGGGCGAGGAACCAAAATCTTCTTAATGCCAACATTCAACATTCCCTCTCTTAGAACTTTAAAAAGACTTGCATATGCTTCCCCGCTGATCCCTCTTTCATCACAAACTCCTTGAACATCATTTACATCAATTGTTAATTTTTCAATAAATTGGTTAACTACTTCTTTTCTCAAAGCATCAAATTCTGGCTGTTTGAGCATTTCTTTAATGTCACTTTTCTTAAACACATTTTTGCACACATCCACAAGATCGGGACAACTTTGATCTAATATGGACTTTACCCCCATCACTCTTTTTCTATAGCCACCTCTCGACTTAACCATGATATCGATATCAAATGTTTTGATCTGCTCCTCGACCCCATTGGAGTTTCCTTCATTGTAGAGAGTCTCTTTTTAAGATGACAAATATCAGTTTTTCAGCTTCTCAATTTCTTTTGCTGAGATGGATAGTTCATCCATGTGTCGTTTATTCAACATTTCTATTATTTGGTTCAATCTCATGTTTTCAAGATACTGAATCATATTTGAGTGATGGAGTTGATATAACTGGATATTGATATCTTGAATTTTATGTTCAAGGGAAATGCGGTTACCTTCCAAACTGCTACAGTATCCTAGAAGACCACTCTTTCCATGGCATATAAATCGGCATAGTCCTATTATTGTTTTGAAATCAGGATGAGACTTGGACATAGGGTCAACTGGATAGAGTTCTCGTTCTACCCAAAGATCCAAATTTTTAGCTCTGGATTCCCTTAATGTACTGTAGTCAATGTCAGAAACCACTTTTTGATTTGTTGTATGGATCGGAACCATATATGGACTTAACTTTATGCAGGTAACATGGTGATTTTTTATTACACCATTTGTATCTGTTGCAGAGTCCTACAAACAACCAAGATTATGAAAATCAAAACATACTACAAAATCCCAAAAAGAAAAAATCAACTTGCAAAAAGAATGGTTAGGAAAATCTTCTAAGGAAAAGACAATTTTTTAGAAATTGAGGCATACCTCAAAGCTATCAGGCATCTTGTAGAATATTGTAAATCCAACTAAGCTTTTATGTTTGCATCTGTATACAACATACATTAAAAACCATTGAGTAGAATATAAGAAGGTGAAGATGATTGGCATCCTCTCAAGCTGCAAATGATTTGAATGTTGAAGATGGAGAAGGTGAAGAATTAGTTTTTTATCGATTATTGTGTTATAATTGCATAGATAAGTTTTTGGAGAGAGGTCATTCTAGTTATGCAGATGTTCACAGAAGGAATGTGAGCATATCCTTAACTCAAAGTTTCTTTTGAAAAGTTATCTTATTTGTGTCACCATCAATTAAATGTGGATAGTTGTGAGTGTGAAGCTTTTTTGTACACTTAGACCTCATGGTAAGAGATATATGTTTAACACACTTTTATCCTTTCCTTAGGGATCGGGTCTAACTTCATAATTAATGTCGAAGCAGTTCCAACTAAAGCAAATAAGAAAATACAAGGACAACAATAAAAATCTTATGAGCAGAAAATTACAAGAATACTTGGAAAATAATGTGTCTACCAAAAACAAGCCAAATTTTAAGTAGATCTTCATGGTGATAGTGATGCAAGTACATAAGATTCTTTACGGGACCCGAAATGGTCCATCATTTGGCTTCATTTTAACTAATTCCTCAATATTGATATTATTTTGTAGTGGTAGTCATATATTATTTTGTTATTTTTATACAAATTTATCTGTGTTACCTACATGTTACCTATATGAAAGAACAACGGCAATATTTTCCATTTTCTTATTGTTTCTCAAACATTAGCTGTAGGAATTTTTAATTAAAATCCTGTCAACAACTAGTCAAATGTGTCATGTGTATTTAGAGTGGATGAGTTAGTTGAATATTAGTTAAATTGTGAACGACTAAGAGGAGCTCCTACACTAAGGCCTTGCCTTCTAATGGCGGAATCAAACATGCTTTGTCTACATGCCCATGCGCATGTAAATGAAGTTGAGTGCTAGTCAGGATGCACATCTATTAGATTGAAAACATGTTTGCTATTTCCCTATAAGAACTGTGTTTTCCTTTTGGAAATTGAAAGGTTCTTAGAATATTATGGAATCAAGGAGAGAAACACAACTTATGAATAAATATGATGATGTGCACTAGTATTTTGATGTGCCTTGTTTCAAATTGGCATGGTTTGACACAAGAATCGAAGAGAAAGGCTTCTATTATAGGAACAGGTTCCCTCAACCTTGGAGAGTATGCATTGCCTATGGAGAATATAACCAAAACTACTAAGATTGATGTATCTTTCTTTACCGGTGGCAAGGCACCTAAAGCAACACTTACTGTAAGTCTTCTCTTTCATATGGTATGCACCTTTGGTGACATACATCCAAATCCTTTTTGTAGGTTGTTTTTGTTTGAAACTAGATGCTTTTTCCGTTATCTGTATTTTATTTGTAGCTAAAGTTTTCTTGGAGTCCTTTCAAAATCCTTCGTTGTTCATTACTCATCTTGTTTTGTGTAGGTTTCTCTTAATTTTTTGGAGCTTCAAACTGCCCAAGAAGTAATAGGCAAAATGCCTCATGACGGGCATTTTGCCCGTCGAATTCCAACTCTGGTCCTGGGTACAATTTGTATCTTGTCCAATCTTTTCAAAACCATAATTATCTCAAATTCTAATTTAATGGAAATATATATGTTATATGTTGAGTTAAAATTCTATTATATTAGATTAAATTTGGAGAATCTCGCAATTTGGTTGTTATTGTTCAAGATTCGGTGGATTTTCAACCTTTTCGAAAAACAAATTGCTTATGTGGGAACTAAGGTAAGGTGTACATTTTTGTATGTTTTAGTTTCTTATTGAGGTTAAGCTGCAATGAACCAAAACATCAGAGAGAAAAAAAGAAAGAGTGGAATTGTTGAGAAGGTGAGGATATATCTAAATAAATGTCCATTGTTGGAAATTTTAGGGAGCATCGTCTCAAAACTGAAAAGAATCCATATTCCCATTTCACATTTCCATTAAAATCATAGTCACATGTCTCCTACTTGGTAATTAATGAGCAAAGCCAAAGATTAGTAATAGGAACTGGACTCGGGAAAGACTTGGCAAATAAAAATTTAATAGACCTAAAATAATCCTTAAAATAGGCAATAGTCTTTTGAAACTATATAAATGTCTATAGAAGTTAAAACATTTAACTTTTGGTCAAACTCACTTAGTAACTCAGCAAGTTGATCAAACCCGCTCTACAAGTTAATTAGATTTGTTGAGTCTTGGTTAAATTTGTCCAGTTGTTGTTAAACTCATTCAGTCTTGGTGAGTTTGACCAGTTTTAACTTTTGACACAGTATGGCCCAATTGAACAGACTAGCTATATTTACAACCAAGCCAAATGTATTCGCCGAGCATTTGAAAGACTTGGTAATTTTTTTTTCAATCTTTAAAATTAATATCTAAATTGATATCTAACTAGCTTTAAATGGAGTTCCAGTGCCTTGCTTTCACTAGTAGATTGGGCAAAGGTCAACGAAATATTAATAGTGTAACCTAGGAAAATGGATCTACCCGGGTTTCCTTTTCTGTTGTGATCCCATAAATTAACAACAATGAAGGAATAACATGGCCGATAAATATGGAAGTGCTTTTATATTGCTACTATTGAAGAGTTTGGAAAGTTGCTCCCAAGAATAAAAGGAAATTCTATAATAATCTTAGCTTAGCTACTACCTATTAGCACCCCTTTAGCTTTAATGTAGTTTGAAGTCACCGAAGATTGCATTCTCTAGTAGACTTGGGACTTGGGACAGATCAAATGAAGTAATGGAAATGAATGAAGTAATCACATGGCATGATGGTTAAGGATGTTAGATGTTCCCAAACAAGCTCTAGAAGTACCTTATATGGGAAGGGATCCAATGATTCACAAGGAATTTTGAAGAAATAAAGGAAAAAGTAAAAAATGAGTAAGCTAACACTGAAAAATGGGTTATGTCAAAGTCTAGACCCCATTTTGTGACCCCGCAGTTGATGTGTAAACATTATGTATATGGATATTTTTGCTTCAATTCCCAATTCTAACTTGGTAAGCCATTTGGCCTTTGTGTATTAAGCATCTTATGATGTGTATATTGAACATATGGTAAGTGTGTCAAGTTCCTAGTGGGAGCCCAAGGTCAAGGCCCCACTAGGAAACAATTAGCCTACTTAGGCTAAAATGCTTTTCTTGAGTGAAAAGTGATGGCCTAAGCATGATGTAAGCACTGAAAAAGATGAATCAATATAAATTAACATACCAATGGCTACCATAGGAAACAACTATAAGAATTGAGGGCTATATGACTTGACAATTGGCAATGTAAAAAGGGGCAAGAGAGTGGAAGTTTTGCTCCTCCAACTCCTTTTCCATGATTTGATAGGTGGCTTGACTCTTGAACATATGAAGCCTTCAAAACATGCCAACACCTTAGATCATGCACAACTACTAACTTCCATCTATATATGCATCTGTTGATATTAGGCAATTCGTTCTCTTCTGGTTGGTCTTACTCCCATTCTTTGGTTGCACTTGTGTGTGTGAGCTTTGGATGGAATTGCCGCAACAGGATTGTATATTGATTTTTCTCACTATGTGGTGGTGGCAGGATGAAGTATGAACACCCATGTTGAGCCATATGCATAGGGACTGAACTGGAACAGGGTGCTTTTGTGACAACTACTTGTTGAGCTGATTTCGCTACTTCCATGAGGGGGTCGTATTTATAGGATGAGATAGAGACAAGATGCATTAGCAATTTAATGGCATCCTTGCTATTAAGTAGGCTAAGAAGGATAGGGCTCTTGTTTTCTATGAAGGATGGCAAGGGATGCTTTGGTCTAGTATGTTACTATCTAGGCTAACAAATCCATTCAATGATTCAACTAATTGCTGCAACACTGTTTCCTGTAGATGTCTAGAGCTGTTATGATTTCCCATGCTTAGTGTGTAGGATAGCTTGGTTTCTTGTGAGTATATTTGGAGACATACCTATGAGAGAGTTGCGCTTTCCCTTCTCAGGTCATAGTCTTGGCTTGGGGTGGCCCTTGCAGTGAAACCCTTTTGCTGGGTGGAAAATCATTCCTCGGTAGCCATTCCACATGGTCAGGATTGATTGCATATAAGTATATATCTTATTTGTATGTTGTATTTTAGAGAATAGATTCTATGCTTTAATATATTGAGTTTGTGCTTCACTGGAATACCTGCAAGTTGTTTCTTCATAAATGACTCTGTAAGTATGGAATCTAGATCTATGATGTCTGTGGAGTTGCATCTCCTGTTTAAGTCCTGGGTGTAGTATCTGAGTTGTATGAGAGTACTGTTGTCCTTTGAGGGCCCGATCTTTACATCAAGCTAATTCATTTGAGAAGCTTTTGTGCTATGTTTCCACAGAAGTGATAAGGAGGGATCCGGGTACACAAAATTAATATTGGTTTCTATGATCCCTTCTCTCTTTACTATCCTCATCCACTTTGTCAACTTCACTTTTATGAAGAAAATTAAATAGAATATATCAATATGTAATTTTCAATAAAATTGTGTAGCATAGCTTTGCCAAACTGAGCAATTTTTTTGTTCTTTGCAATCCTATATTCTTGTAAAGATATGTTATATGTATATATACTATATATATAGATGGACTACTATCTTCTTTCCTATTATGATAATTATATTTAAGTGCACCCTCTTTATCTATCCTGTTGATGTAAACTACAACTGGCATCGAAGACCTTGAGGAAGTATAAATTACAACTTTCAATTATAATTTTTTATAAAGCTATATTTGATCTTGGCAGTGCATCATTCATGAGGTGAGTATGATATCCAATCACAAAGAATGAAAATAAAATGGAGATGAGATGCTTTCAAGTCACTGTCCATATTCCAAAAGAATGTTTTTAGGGAATACCATGAATTTTGACTCCCAAAGCATTTGCATGTTTCAGGTAGCACTCCAGCCAATAATCTACCAAATAAACACCTAATATTGAAGCTGAACTATCATGTAAGAATGGACTAATAATGGGTCTCCATTTTGAAATATAGGAAGCCGCTTTCTGCATGCTTTAAAGATGGAGATACTTCGGTCTTTTAATTTTTAACACTAAAAGGTTAAAGCATCCATTGCATCTTCAAAAAAGTAGGTAATAGGGAAACATTGATTTATATTTTTAATGGTACCCTATTAAAGTACTAGCATATAACCTTGGGAGATGATTATAGTATTATATAATCTTAGAAGGTTATATGAATGTGTCTCCTTTGGGATTGGAGTTTTGTGAGAGGTTGGGTAGTATCTTTAGATATTCATCAATTCCAAGCACTTATTAATTTGTTCTGAAACCAATGGACACTTCTATTTGAAGGTAGATGATGAAGGGCACAAGAATGAATCCACTATATCTCTACAATTTTTTTCTTTTACACTCTTGTATTTAGGAAAACACATGTAAGAGAGAGACTGCATTATGTTGATAATTATAGGAGTGTAAGGTTCCTAGTGAGTGTCTTGAGTGTCTAGGTAGTGAGTGGTATCTACCTTTGATGTCACAGTAAACTGGACATTGAAGTGTAAGGTTTCTATATATATTTATTTTTGATATTGAAGTATTTAAACTTGAGCTGAAGTTGCTAAGGACAAACCCTGATGGCCCATGAGAATTCTTAGTACATTTGACATGTGAATATGCATATTTCAAAACTTTCATACTGCAATCAGAAAAGCAGAGATTATACTTGAAAGTAAGGTCTTGGTTAGGGAAAATCCATGTAGGAGAAACTTATCCATCCTTTGGAATATTATGGCATCAAGGAGAGAAACACAACTTATGAATAAATATGATGATGTCTACTAGTATTTTGATGTGCCCTGTTTCAAATTGGTAGGGTTTGACACAATAATTGAAGAGCAAGCCTTCTATTATAGGAACTGGTTCCCTCAACCTTGGAGAGTATGCATTGCCTATGGAGAATATAACCAAAACTACTAAGATTGTTGTATCTTGATTTACTGGTGGCAAGGCACCTGAAGCAACACTTACTGTTGGTCTTACCTTTCCTATGGTATGCACCTTTGGTGACATACATCCAAATCCTTTCTGTAGGTTGTTTTTGTTTGAAACTGGATGCTTTTTCTGTTATCTGTATTTTATTTGTTGCTAAAGTTTTCTTGGAGTCCTTTCAAAATCCTTAGTTGTTCATTACTCATCTTGTTTTGTGTAGGTTTCTCTTAATTTTGTGGAGCTTTGAACTGCCCAGGAAGTAATGGACCCAGTTAATAGAAATATTGTGCCATCATCACCTTCAGATGGAGAGCCTCAGTCAGAAAAGGAGGAGATTCCTACTCCCAAAGCAGGCCCGAGGAAGGTTAAAACTTTTAGAGACTATGTAGTAGTAGGAAGAGAAAGGAAGGCTTGTAGAGAAGAGGTTGGGAATGATGGTAGATTTTATGAAACGAGTGAGGGATATGAATATGTATTCGACAATGATACAATTGATGAATGTGATGAGGATGAAGCTGAGGACAAGGTTGGATTTATTTTTCGGAATTCCTTCATCTATGGGACTTTGGCAGCAGCTAATCATGTTGAAGGAGCTCTTTATTTGGACTTTAGAGAAGATGGAGATGATGATAATTGGATAATCAATCATAAAGCAAGTTTAGAGTCAAGTTCCAGGGTTACTGAGGAGCCATGTTTGTCAGACTCTGATTATGCTCTTGCACATCCTTCCATGCGGAGCCTTCTTCCTTGGAAAAAAAGGAAATTGACTTTTCGGTCATCACGAGCAAGAGGAGATCCACTCTTGAATAAAGCATATGGAGAAGAAGGGTGAGATGATATTGAATTTGATCGCCGACAATTATGCTGCCCTATTGAATCTCTTCCATTGGTGCTTTCTCGTTTCCACCTCTCTCTTTCATTCTCTGATATTTTTTACTACATATTTGGTGGAAGCATATTATATGAGTTGGGGCACAAGCAATATGATATTGGATATTGGTTTTGTTGCTAGTTCACAATCTCAAAGTTCATGAATTTATTTGCATTTCTCATCTTTTTTCTTCAATCTTTATTATCAGATATGGGATGCTTGTATTTTTTTTGTATTGCAAGACATGAAATTCCAACTATCTAGTTCGTGATTCCCAGCTTTCACCTGTAGTTGCAACTAATTCATATAACTAATTTACCATGAATGATCATTAATAACAGAGGATATGTTTTGCAGGGGCATAAGAATGAATATGGAGTAGCACAGGGCAGATCAGAATGTTTGGAATTTGGTGATGACCACTTTACCATTGGTTGCTGGGAACCCAAGATTTTATTAGTAGAGATGGGCAAATAAAGTTTTCAACCCAAGTCTTTTTTGCTTCATTTGATCAGCATAGTGAAAAGGCCGAGGGGGAGAGTGCTTGTACTGCTTTGGTGGTTGTTATTGCTGATTGGTTGCATGATAATACAAATTCCATGCCTATTAAATATCAGTTTGATACTTTGATTCGAGATGGATCTTTCAAGTGGAGGAATCTTTGTGTCATAGAAGCTTACAGAGAGAAGTTCCCAGACAGGCAGTTTGATCTGGAGACAATATTACAGGAAAAGGTATATCTTCTTTCTGTAGCTCCTAGGAAATCCTTTGTTGGCTTATTTCAAGATGAAGGAATGGGAGATTCCTTCGAATTTCTACAAGGGGTTATGGATTTTGACAATATCTAGGAAGAAATCACTAATGCAAGTACTGAGGAGGCTGAGAACAGTGAACCACATATTTATATTGTCAGCTGGAATGGCCATTTTTTTTGTGCGAAAGGTTGAAAAGGAGGCATACTACATCATATATACCCTAGGAGAAAGATTGTTTGAAGGATGCAACTAGGGTTATGTCTTGAATTTTGTTAAAGAGACAGTTGTCTATCAGTTCCTAGAAGAACATAAGTTGGAAGATGAAAAGTGTAGCAGCACACATTAGTCTGCACCAATAGAGAATTCAAAATCTTTGTCGGCAGATATTTCAAAATATCCAACAGTAGCAAATGGGAATTGGCCAAAAAAGGAAACTTCTTTAAATAAAGACACAAATCCATCTGAGATTATTGAAAAACGAGAGTGGAAAGAAAGTTTGGTTTGTAAGGGGAAGGAGTCATGCAAAGAGTTTATCAAGGGATTTTGGGAAGCTCTCCCATTACGGGAGTTACAGATGGACATTAAAAAGGGGTTGATGGGAAGGACCCCACTACATCATAGACTACAAATTGAGTTCTAGTTTATTGTTCACTCTTGTTCAACCTCGATGGATTTGGTAGTGACCTAGTGTGTTGGTTTTGTTTGATATTTATGTAGCTTGTTTATTAACTCAACCTTAACTGGGTAGAACTGTCCATGATACATCATACTGACTCATTCTTTTAACTACAGAATATTCAGGACTTTCCTTTATATATTTTTACCTGTATAGATATTGTAATAATCAGCAGTGTCTTTTTTTTCTAATTCAAATTAGGCAACAAGAACAGTCTTCTCAACAGGGGTGAGTGGCAGACATGGGGATTTAGACATGGAGTTTGGATGGGGCAATAGGAACAAGTGCTTGGTTCTAGGCATCCTGCTAGATATCCTTTAGTTCTACTATGCACTGTTGCTTTGTCTTGGGGTTTTGAAAATCTTTAATCAGGTCTCTTCTTATATCATCCAGATTCCTTGGCAAGTGGGACTGAAGCTAGTAGTTAATTTATCTACAACTAATAGTTATTACTCCACGGGCTGAAGCTAATACCTTAGAGCTTAAGATTGAACTCTGATGAAAGAAATACATCGCTTCCGTAACAACACAAATGGCTTCTAGAAAATAACACAACCATCATCAATAAAACAAGGCTCCTCTCTAATAAGTGAGTTAATAAATTGTTCAGACAATATTAATTCACATTCTCTGGCACTATAGTTTTGTGTGATCATAGATATGATCCGAGAGATAAGCCGAAGTTTCAGGTGATACCCGTTACTTTGAATTAAGGAAATAAGCTTACTTATCAACTCATAAATAAGCTACGCAATCTCAGTGAGCAAGCAGCCTAATAGCCGTGCTGTTATCCAATAAGCATCTTCCTTGTAGTAAAAACCTTAATTTAAATTCCAAGAACAATAAGAAGCAAGTCTACGTGATTAGTTAGTGAAGAAAAACAATAAAAAAATTGTTTTCTCCAAATCTGAGCATACATGTGGGGTGAATTTGTATTAAAGAGATTATAAACAACATTAAAAGTGCAAATATGGGCACAAAAAACCATGTTGGATGGTTCAAAAACAAGAAGAGCCAACATACTTATAATAAGAAACATGCCCTGTCTTGAGAAAGTTATCGATCAGGCTGTTCAAAATAACCCCTCTGAGTTGAAACTAGCCAACTGAGCATTGAATCGAATATCCAACACTTCACTGTCAACTTCTATAGGACGAATGCATGGAATGAAATGGGATCAAATGAAAATTTAAATAGAATAATTTAGAAACAAAAAAACTGAACATTTACCTTTGAAATCTGAGGGTTTCCATTTCCCATTTGCACCAATTTTTGCCACCAATGGCCGAGGAACCAAATTTGGACAGAAATGTAGGGTATCAAGTCGAGCCCGCGAATTTTTTGACATATCTAGTCCAACCAGCGAATTTTTTGACATATCCAGTCCAACCGCGAATTTTTTGACATATCCAGTCCTTTCTACAGAATTTTTTAGAGAATTTTGGCACAAAGAGATTGACTTGGCCATATTTCTGTCAATAATGGCTGATGAGACATATCCAGTCCAACCCGCGAAATTTTTGAAGAATTTTGGAAAAAAGAGTTTGACTTGCCCATATTTCTGTCAATAATGGCCGATGAGAGGTGGGTTTCTAGGTTTCCACTCAAGTAACATTGGCTCCAGTCACTCCAATAAGATTCGCGCCAATTTTTTGGCAATGATGGCGGATGAACCAAGGTTTAGAGTAAGATCTTCGGATCCAATCTTCTAGCAGAGGAACCGTTCATTTTTGCACAAGCTCACTGAATCTGCAATTTGTTTTGCATTTGTTCATGTGTTCAACATCGGGATTAGCCTATTACATTATAGTTATAGTTTAGTGAATTTTAATATAATAATTTATTTATTTTAATATGAAATTAAAACTCACTTTTAATATTGTTTTACATTATATGGAATACTCAATTTTAATATTCTTTTGAATATTTTTTTAAAAATATTATATTCATGAAAATTATAGTTTGAATAGGTAGGATAATATTCGAAATTTCGAGCTTCCAAAAAAGATCCAGTCTTCTCATTCAATTTATTTATGTGAATTCTATGTTTTTGGCTATATTATTATTGTATAATGTCACGTCCCCTCCCATCCTACCAGCTAGATGGAGAGGATCGTGAGGTTAAACCGGGCATCTAGCCCCATAAATTAGTCATTAAACATTCAATTTAAGAAGAAGATGGACATATGCAATTGAATAAACCTTTGAATACACAGCGGGAGCAAATTCATTTAACCCATCCACATACATTCATAATATTCATCAAATGGTAATTTCAATTTAATACAAGAGAATACTTATCTTATGCGAAAGTAGTCCCAACAACCAGCTACGCTTCTGCAACGTTCCACCCAACCGTAGGCTAGTGTGCTCTAAATCTCTCAGCACCACTGCCACCCCCGAGCTGGGCATGATCTCCACAAGGAATGAGGGAACAACAGGGTCTTAGCCATAGATACACCAGAATCAGCCATACCAACCAGCAATTGGGTTCCTGAGGTGGCTAGGAGATGGATGCATACAACAGCAAAAGTATAAGTGCTAGGCATGAGAAGAAAAAATGTTTCAACAGTGGAATGCACGCGATGGGTTTTCCTGAGCTTCAGAAAAACGTGGGTAGACTCAAAACGAATTGGGAGACTGGGAAAATTCGACTGGGAGAGCAACCCATTTCAGAAAAACGCCCCAAGGGCAAAAACGACCTCCCCCTCAACCCAAAATTGCATCCCTCCTTTCCCAGCTACTGCACAATACCAAAAACAAGTTCCGGGACATGGAAAAACGCAGGGTTATGGTGAAAAACGTGAGGATAAACTCCAGTAAGCTTAGTCTGCGTGAGAGAGAGAGTGTAATGGGTGTAGAATTGCCTTAGGTAGCATTTCGTGGGGGTTTTCTTGCCCAGCAAGCCAAAAATACGATTTTCAGGGTGATGGCTTGCCCATGCACGAAAATCTGGCTGCCATACTTCTCCAATCCCAAGACAATAACTGCCCCAACCAATCTTTTGAAGAATTAAATGATTGGGTGCATGAGACAAAATGGTTAGTTGGTGGTTTATGGGTTTCCCCATTGACACATGGGTTAATACCATTGGTTCAAGGGTTTGAATAATTTCCCTCCCTATTCCTTGTAAAGATCATGCCCCCATCTCTTTGTTGCATTGCGTAGCCGGTTGTGGGTTCTTTTTCATTAAATTCGTATTTACATGATGTCTTATTTACATCGTGCCCTTCTAGCACAAGAACCATAGGCATCTATCTCTTAATTTTCGGTACATAAAACGACAAATCAATGGCGGGGCCTTGGCCTTGAGCTCCTCACCATGATTAAGTTACAATAATTACATCATTTACGATTTAGTGAAAAAGGGGGTCAAAATGGGGACGTGACATACCCCTCCCCTTGGAATAACACCGTCCTCGATGTTCCAACACTTTGGAAAATAAATACCCACTTACATATGTCCAAAATTCACAAAAACTTTGCAGATCTACCCTGCATTCTGTTCTTTACATTGAACTTTCAGGACCAAGTCCTTTGATCTTCACGAGCTGCTCCTGCTGATTCAGATCTTCTAGCTCATTTATAAGTCTGAAAACTTTATGGCTGCTACCCTCTTGAGGTTCTCTTGTTGGGCAGTTGCGGAGGTAATGATCCCCCTCACAATTCCAACACTTCACGGGTTGCTTCATCTTTATCTGCTCAACTTCCTTTGAGTCTTCCCACCTGGAGCATTTCTTAATTGGACGATTGGATGAATGCTTCTTCACTGATACACTTTTCTTTCCCTTGCTGATTGCTTTCATAATGCTTTTTACCTCTTTCTGCAAACGAATAGAGTCCTGCAAGACCTTGTGGTTCATCTTGTTCTGCTGCTTTTGCATCTTGAGCATCTCTCCAAGATTTTCTTGGGTCTTGGCAATTGTTTGAAGAAGACTTCCAGCCAATCCTAATAGCCCTTGGTCTGCCGCCATGGTCAATGGAAACAACTGACCACACTTTTCTCACTAGCACACCTACCTGTACCGACTGCAACCAATTGATTCAATTTCACCTGTGAAATTCATCATTACAATTCTCGTTAGGTCAAGCATAACCCAAAACATTAAAAATCAGTCAATGGTTTTTCTCCAGTTGACATGGATAGTCCATGCTTTACTCATGAGACTCCCACACTTTTTATGTTTGCCCAACATACACATGAATTCCTTCATGTTTATCCATTCACAGGGAATTCATTACTTAGCATTCACAATTCACTTTAATCAAATAAACACACTTTTACTTTCAGTCATGCATGCATTCAGCATTTTTCTAATTCTATAATTGCATCAATAAAAAGGGAAAGAGAGAGAGCAGTAAGAGTTTCTCCTCTTAGTCTTGTTCCATTCTGGAACCCACACCACCACTGTGGTTTTCCTGCTCTTGTCCTCTTTCACTTCAACGTGAATGCTTGGCCTTCTCTTTTGGCTATGACACGTAGTGTCTATGGTTTATTCTAGACCTCTCAACCATGGAGTTCCTCCACTTGGTTGGTCTAACTCTTGGCCGCTAGGACTCACACAGCTCCACTAGCCCCATCTTTCATTACTGCTCATGCTGAGCTCTTTAGGGTGGTTACATGTCCACAGGAATCCTTAAGATGCTTCAAGGTTCTTGCTTCCAACAATACCTGCGTTGGATGTCTTCGCTTTATTCCATAGGACCCTTCTTTGCTCTACAGGCCTTGGATCTCCTATGGGTACAATAACGAATGTTGGGATAGCACGCAGGCTACTTCTCAACATCAATTAATCAATGCTCAACCAGCCACTTTTTGGATTTACCAAGCAGCTTTCAGTTCTTTCAGGGTCCCTGCTTCTTGCATTGGCCAAGGTTTCCAACAGAGAAACAATAATGCATCAGCTCACTGTTGCAATATTTATGCTTGAAACTTTCAGTTTTTCAAATAAGAAATGAATGAAATTGAATACTTATCTGTATTGGGCATTTCCTCGTTACTCCACAGGTTTCCTTCTCTTCTTTACAAGCCTTGGATCACCTGTGGGGTGGATGCTTGGCCAGCACACATGCTGCTCCATAACATCATCCGAATAGGCAATGCCAAGCCAGTATGCCGACTGGGTTTATCAGGCATCCCTAAAATCAGTATGCTAAGCCAGTACGCTGACTGGGTTTATCAAGCATTTCAAAATCCGTATGCTAAGCCAGTACGCCGACTGGGTTTATCAAGCATTTCAAAATTAGTATGCTAAGCCAGTACGTCGACTGGGTTTATCAAGCATTTCAAAGTCAGTATGCTAAGCCAGTACGCCGACTGGGTTTATCAAGCATTTCAAAATCAGTATGCTAAGCCAGTACGCCGACTGGGTTTATCAAGCATTTCAAAATCAGTATGCTAAGCCAGTACGCTAACTGGGTTTATCAAGCATAGAGTAACCATTTCCAAGCCAGTTCTCCAACTGGGTTTGTCAGGAAATAACACCCTTCATCAATACCTCCACAACATGCAAATCACCAATGCCAAGCCAGTACACCGACTGGGTTAGTCAGGCATTAATTTAACAACATGCCAAGCCAGTACACCAACTGGGTTTATCAGGCATTAATTTAACAACATGCCAAGCCAGTACACCGACTGGGTTTATCAGGCATCCAACAACCCTTTGCCACAACTCCCAAATAACCAATGCCAAGCCAGTACACCGACTGGGTTTATCAGGCATTTAACAACCATTTCCAAGCCAGTACATCGACTGGGTTTATCAGGCAATATGAACAATATAATATGATTACGTGGCTCCTTCTCTTTGCAACCAGTGGTTCCCTCCAGGAACTCCATAAGTGACTCACTTGACTGCAGGCTAGCACGGCCCCACAGTACCCACTCACACTACACAAGGATGATACCCCTTTTCTGCAACACAGCTCCTCGGGCCTATCCATCCCTTCTAGTGTCCTTTAGTGTGAGCGTAGAAAGGTTACCACTGCCCATACAGTCCTCTTGAGCACCCTTTCTTCACTTTGCCTCTTACGTGCAACACCAATTGCATCTGTGTAAGCTGATAGCACAAGAAGGATAAGCAGACTCATCAGTATTGCTGCTCAAAAATCGTAATCATATTTCATATCATTCACTATCAAGTATTGAAACACCAGGAATGCGTCCATTCCCTCAGGGTGTAGTCAATATTGAAAACCCTATCATGACTCAGCACCAGAAAAGGTGTGCACCCCCTTTCCGATGTGTGCCATGTAGGCCCTAATCACACTCAAGCAGTCTGCAATGGTATAAATAAGATAGAGCATGCTCTGCATATTAACCCTAAAAATTTAGACATGAATGTTCTTGTCTAGGGTCACAGAATACTCATTCATTTTGCAGATGTGTCTCACATGCCTTTTGGGCATAGTCTTACCATTTCACTTTCATGGTTTATCGTCATGCGGTTTGGCTGAGACAGTGTCAATGGCGCTTCACCCGAAGCCCATTTCCAAGCATGGGGTCTTTCCCATCTGGTTTGGCTTCTGCAGGCCATCACACATGATCTTCCTGCAATGTGTCATCCTGGCACACTGTATCAAATAGCCAAACCGTCAGCAACATTTAGCAATAAGCTTCAAATACGATTGTTCCATAACCAATCAATAGCATTCATAAATAAATTCAATATGAATTTACAATTCTGTCTCCTACAGAAATTAGTTTCCTTATCCATGAGGCTATCCTCATATTGTTTGGCTCCTGTAAGGGACACCACTCTGCCCGTTATGGTCTTATGCTTGCTGCCCTACATGAGCATCCACTTACAGCATGTCCTCCTGACACATTTTCATATAAGCCAAACAGTCATTAGCAATTATTAGCAAATTTCAAATCCGAAATATTTACCAATCTGAGATTTACAACTGTTCTTACTAACAGAACTTAGAGCTCTCAACCATGAGATTCCTTCTCATAAGCTCTAGATCAAATTTCACAGTCATATCATTCATACAACCCTGTCCTTTCACAGAGCATTCTAGCAACCCATCAATCATGATAGGGATCTTCCTGCACTTACTATTCTGCATTCATAACAGCCCATGAAATGGTCCTAGAATTATCATCAATTCATCATTTCATTCATTATTTATTTTGCAACGACATATGTATCATCCCTATGCATTCATACAATGCATCACAAGATTTATAAAATCTCTTAATGCACATCTACTCAATGCTACTTTGCATTGTTTCATGAGTACTATGCATTCAAGCATATTATGATCGAAACATGACTATCTCATATATCTTGCATTTCCATAATCAGGACCACCAGTCCTCACTTGCTTTGGTTATCAAGCACATAACAATCATACACATGGCATGATACAAATTCATATGAATGCATTGAGATTTCTAAACGGTCATAGGGAGTAAGGATCATTCTCTTCACTTACCCACACCTCACCAAGCTTGGTAGGTTAACAGCCCCAAGCGGTATTTAATATCATATGCAAACTGTCTCAACATAACTCAGACATAGTTGAAGGGATCTTACCAAATCCTTTTTTTTTTCAACATTCATGCAATTTGGCACCAATAATCGTTACCTGCATGGTTACCATTAACATCGTCTGATGTCACCTGATCAGTTGGCCTCTTACCAAGGTTTCTCAGTCCTTTTCCCAACTTTATGATCACAGATTTGTTGCGCCGTCCTTTCCGCATAAGGTTGTTGGCTTCATGCAACAACATCCTCAGAACGTTTAGCCATGCTCTTTGTTATCTTTGGTCCTACAACCAATACCAACATCAATAGTGATTATCAACCACAATATTCTCCATTAGTGGTTTATTGCATATGCCGACTTCATTATTCTACCAATGTGCAATATCCCATTTATGCACAAGCATTTCTATATGCACTATGCAATTTGTTAAGATGCCATCTAGTGCATATACATCTATGTAATCCTTTACATTTTTAACATTTTTATGCCATATGAAAATTTCATAATTATAAGTATGATAAAAAACAGAGGTTTAAGAAATTCTTCCCTTTTCGATCCCTCATCGTGACATGGAATCCCTCTTCCATATCATGCAATTGTAGAAATTGCCCATATTGACAACAAAATTTGTTTGTCAAAACAGCCACTGGCACTCTTCTGCCCTAAATATCTATGATATATATAGACCTCCTTCAAACTCTGGTCATGCATCATTGTTCCCTGCTGGACAAGCTTTCCAATGCCTGTCTTCATGCTCCATTCTGACATCAGGTGCAGGAACTGCATCCTTTCAAAAATGACAACTTTCACTCCCATTCTGCACATTTTACACAGCTGCATTCTATTCTCAGAAATTCACAAATTACTTCATGCACGTGGGAAGAATGCCATACTGACAATTCGCCAAATCACAAACAAAGACACATGAGGGGGAAAAATAAAGGGGGTCAAGGGGGCTTGCTTCCTTGTGGCAACTGCGGGGCGGTTCACTATATGCTCCCGCAACTGCGGGGCGGTTGGCTGTAGCCTTCCGCAGTTGCGGGGCGCTTCGGCGACGGCTTCCGCTGCGGACGGTTCACTGTATGTTCCCGCGACTGCGGAGAGGTTGGCTGAATGCTCCCACAACTGCGGGGCAGTTCGGCGACGGCTTCCGCAATTGCGGAGCAGTTCGCCGAACGCTTCCGCAATGGCGGGGCGATTTGCCGAACGCTCGCGCAATTGCGGAGCCATTCGGCGAAGGCTTCCGCAATTGCGGAGCCATTCGGCGAATGCTCCCGCAATTGCGGAGCCGTTCGGTGAAGGCTTCCGCAACTTCGGAGCCGTTCGTGGAATGCTTCCGCCGTTGCGTGGAATGCTTCCGGGGGGTTTCGGGCGGTTTTTGCGAAAATATTTTTCGGAACGTCTTGCGGAATTCTTCCGAAATCTCGAAACGATTCACCGAAGTCTTCCGCAATTGTGGAACGATTCGGCGAAGTCTTCCGCAGTTGCGAAACTATTCGCCGAAGTCTTCCGCAGTTGCGGAACGACTCGCTGAACTCTTCCGCGTTGCGGAACGATTCGCAGAATCCTTCCGAAATTTCGGAAGAGAATTCCTTCCGAAAAAGTTTCCGTTCGACGCCGGCACTTAGAAAATTTTTCACTTTAAAAAAAATTTTCTCCGCTGTTTCGGAGCGGTTCGCGGAATCCTTCCGCAATTGCGGGAAGGTTCGCCGAACTCTTCCGCAATTGCGGGAAGGTTCGCGGAACCTTTCCGCAGTTTCGGAACGACTTCCGCAAACTGACTTAAAACAAAAATTTTCAAAAACAGACTTAAGAAAATTTTGAAATTTTTCCCCTGTAATTGCTATCAGGTTTGGCCCATAGAGGCCAATGCTGCAACGCAGCTCTGATACCATTCTGTCATGTCCCCTCCCATCCTACCAGCTAGATGGAGAGGATCGTGAGGTTAAACCGGGCATCTAGCCCCATAAATTAGTCATTAAACATTCAATTTAAGAAGAAGATGGACATATGCAATTGAATAAACCTTTGAATACACAGCGGGAGCAAATTCATTTAACCCATCCACATACATTCATAATATTCATCAAATGGTAATTTCAATTTAATACAAGAGAATACTTATCTTATGCGAAAGTAGTCCCAACAACCAGCTACGCTTCTGCAACGTTCCACCCAACCGTAGGCTAGTGTGCTCTAAATCTCTCAGCACCACTGCCACCCCCCGAGCTGGGCATGATCTCCACAAGGAATGAGGGAACAACAGGGTCTCACTTAGCCATAGATACACCAGAATCAGCCATACCAACCAGCAATTGGGTTCCTGAGGTGGCTAGGAGATGGATGCATACAACAGCAAAAGTATAAGTGCTAGGCATGAGAAAAAAAAACGTTTCAACAGTGGAATGCACGCGATGGGTTTTCCTGAGCTTCAGAAAAACGTGGGTAGACTCAAAACGAATTGGGAGACTGGGAAAATTCGACTGGGAGAGCAACCCATTTCAGAAAAAACGTCCCAAGGGAAAAAACGACCTCCCCCTCAACCCAAAATCGCGTCCCTCCTTTCCCAGCTACTGCACAATACCAAAAACAAGTTCTGGGACATGGAAAAACGCAGGGTTATGGTGAAAAACGTGAGGATAAACTCCAGTAAGCTTAGTCTGCGTGAGAGAGAGAGTGTAATGGGTGTAGAATTTCCTTAGGTAGCATTTCGTGGGGGTTTTCTTGCCCAGCAAGCCAAAAATACGATTTTCAGGTTGATGGCTTGCCCATGCACGAAAATCTGGCTGCCATACTTCTCCAATCCCAAGACAATAACTGCCCCAACCAATCTTTTGAAGAATTAAATGATTGGGTGCATGAGACAAAATGGTTAGTTGGTGGTTTATGGGTTTCCCCATTGACACATGGGTTAATACCATTGGTTCAAGGGTTTGAATAATTTCCCTCCCTATTCCTTGTAAAGATCATGCCCCCATCTCTTTGTTGCATTGCGTAGCCGGTTGTGGGTTCTTTTTCATTAAATTCGTATTTACATGATGTCTTATTTACATCGTGCCCTTCTAGCACAAGAACCATAGGCATCTATCTCTTAATTTTCGGTACATAAAACGACAAATCAATGGCGGGGCCTTGGCCTTGAGCTCCTCACCATGATTAAGTTACAATAATTACATCATTTACGATTTAGTGAAAAAGGGGGTCAAAATGGGGACATGACATATAATATTTTTATTTTGGCTATTTGTTAACGATTATGTGTATATTAAAAATTACTTTTTAGTAATATGGTTATGTATAATAAATATTGTATTTTAATAATATTATTGTGTACTATTTTTATTGTTTTGGTAAAAAATTAATGAACTATTTTAATAGTTTAGATGAAAACTATAAATCATATTTAAATAATAATATTGAATTAATAAAATTGTAATTTTAAAATTATTATTATATAATAGTGTATATGTTTTTAAATAAAATGATAGGTGTAATAAAATATAAATTTGGGCATGTATTTAATAATATGATTGTGTAAAATAATATAAGGTTTTTAATAATATTTAATAGTCTTTGTTGGGTTATGTATAATATTGTATATATTTATTTAATAAAATTAAATAAATTTTATATTTAGAAAAGTTGAGTCAAATAACTAAATAATTACTTTTTATATAGAATTAAGTATTAAATTTCGTTCCTTATGTGATTTCTATCTTTATTTTGGGGTGAAACAATTATCAATCTTGGTCCTCAAAATAACTAATTTTTAGATGAAATTATGTATTAAATTTATTTCCTTATTTTAAGTGATTTCCAACATTATTTTGGGGTGAAACACGGTTCTCAAAATAACTAATTTTTAGTTGAAAATTATGTATTAAATTTCTTTCATTATTTTATGTGATTTCTATTCTTACATTTGGGTGAAAAGTTTCATCGAACATTATTCTCATTAATTGATTTTATTATAAAATATATATCTAGCACAACTTTGAAAAAAGTGCAATAATTATGGGCAGCTGTGATAAAAGTGAAATAATAGATTAATATATTAAAAAACTGACTACATGGCATTGTTTTATCGATTTTATCGATTTTTCCTTAGGAGGCTGATTTTGAGTTGAAATTTCCTCTAATGCTTTTCGTTTCTTAGATCTCTCTCTTAATCTAACAGTATTCAATGATATCTAAACCTTCCTTATACAAAATTTCCCTTTATATAGATGTGCCCGAAGGTTATATATTACAATAACTATTTGCCAACCCCCATAGTACCCTTAAACCCAAAACAAAATGGTTCTCTTGTTGAACAATGAACACACTTTTCTTTAACTTCGATGTAGCTCTGTTGTCCTTTTATGCCACTTCTTCTGACTCTGACGCTTCTTCTAACAGTTGCAGTTCTGACCGCACAGCTCTGAATATATAGTAGTGCGTCCTTTGCACCATTCTGCTTCTTTACTCTCTATTCCTGTAGCTAACAGTTCGTCGCTTCATTCATAACTTATCCAACTACCTCTGGTCGTGCTTAGTACTTTGTCTTTACTAAGGGGAGAGGTCCTTTCTTGTCAACTTTGCTTCGCTCCATACCCTCCTCTCGGGAAATGTGGAGTTACTTCTCCCAAAACTTGGTCCATGTTAGGCCTCGCCTAAATTGTACCTTTTTCATCAAAACTTCTTGTACTTGGGATGTGCCCAACACTTAGTATCTCTCCCTCCCCTAACTATGCCTGAGAGAGGAAAATGAAAAATGAGTCATAGATTTATTTTTTTGAAAATAAGAAACAAACAATGTTAAATCATGAAAAACGTATAACTACAAAGTTGTAGGCCCCAAAAATACCTTTCCGACGCTATATGGAGCATCAAAATATGATTTCAAGATCAAAAGGTATGGCCAAAATACTGATTATGTTAATTTATGTAATAAAAGCTCACGCGCGTTTTGAAAAGCACATGCGCATTATTAGAAGTGCGCACGCGTTCTTAGAAGTGCGGATTCTTGTTTAACACACGTGCGTTAATAACACATGTGTGTTATTAGCATGTGCACATTTTTGTGCCAACATGGATGCGTTAGTGGAGATTTGGGAATTGTCGGACCAAAAGCGTGTGCATGGTGTTGGGAGCAAGTGCGCAATTTTGATTTTTACCGCTCGCATGTTGCCATTGCAATGATTTTGGGTATCATATTTGTGCAAGCGCCCCCAAAACATGGTTGTTTTAATTACACACATTATTTTCATTTTTCAACATCATTCACATCCCTAGAAGAATGATTTCAAAATAATAAAACTTTCATAATAATACACTATGAACCAATAAAAAATATTTGGATGGAATCATGCACAAAAAGACATAAATACATAATCACATAATATCTCATTCAAAGTGCATGGATAACCCCTTATCCACTTAAATCTTAAAGTTGTAATACTCCATCTCACAAGTGGAGGGATTCTTTGAAGATGATTCCACATTGACATTGAATTCTGGTTAAACATGGCTAAATGATATGTGATCAAAATGCATCTTTGTTCTGGAATCTCTTTCCATCAAGGTTCCTAACATTAAATTGGTCATAAGATTTGAACCATTGCAGCTATCCATTAGGAGATTTGATTCACCTAAGATATGGAGTTCCACATTTCCTTTTTCAAGTGAAAATTTCATAAGGATTGAGAGAGCATATCTCTCCACTCTGTTATTTGTGTGGTGCCCTACCCATGCCCTACCCCATACTTTAAAGTAAAGTAATGAGTTTTTTTTAAGAATAGAAGTGACATGGGTCCACATAATCCATGATGTCCCTCACAGACACCATCAAAATAATCCCAAAACATATTAAAATTTATTACTTGTTATTTTTAATCTCAATAGTTTTGTATCAACCTTTCTTCTGTTCTACCAAAGAAAGAACCTACATTTTGTCATAAAAAATCATATCCATGTTTCATCTTTGAAAACATTTCTTATCTTATGTTTTTCAAAGAAAGGAACCTATATTTTTTCATCAAAATTCATATCCATGTTTCATCCTTGTAAACATTCCTTATCTTATGTTCTACTAGAGATGGAACCCATCTTTTGTCATCAAAAGACATTTTCTTTTTATGTTGGGCTTCAAATAACATAGGAGGGAAGTGTGGAAAATTCCCTTGTTGTCTTGATGCCCACATCTCAAAACAGTGGAAAACATTCTCGTTGTTACAACACCATGACTGATTTGCCAACAAGTACATCATGCAACACCATATTTGTAAAAGTGCATTTTAGAAACATATCTTCCACCAATTGACCCTCTTGTTTGCAGAGAATACAATGACTTGGATGGTGCAATGTTATAGATAACACAATTATTTTGTTTGACAAAGCTAGCGAGGTAAAAATTCTTATTTTAAGTTGTGAGCACGTCGACCATCAAAACCTTTCCTCATTGCCATCATTAATTTACTTACAAAGCTTCATAACCCAACTATGCCATGGATGATCATGTGACCCCATTCCAAGTCCATTTTAAAATGTCTTTAAAATCCTATAATTTGAGAGCACTGAATTAAAAGAATAATATATTGTTTCCATTCATAAACTAATGACCCTTGTAGATTCATATTCTCCACAAACTTCCAAGTTTGTAACCACAACTCCCCATACTTTCTTGACCATGAAGAGCTATTTCTTCCCCTAATATAATTATCTCCCCTTCATATTTCCCATGCTATCCACCTTCCCAAGACCCAAGATACAAAGGCATTTACTAGCAGTTTTCATACTTTGGAATATCATGTTTGTGGTTTTCTTATTATTTTGATCTTTCTCTTTTTCTCTTTATATAAAACAATTTTTTTGATAAAACATTCTGTTTTTTTAATTGAAAAAAATATTTTCAATTTCAATGTTTTCAAAGAGACTTAAACTCTAAGTAATATAAGCATTCAAGTATTTTATAAATATATATAAAAACACATTTTCAAATTAAGAGATATCATTAATTTTATATTAAAATTTTAATAATAATTTTTCTTTTTATAATGTATATTTTATTTATTTTTTATTATTTTAAAATAAATTTTCTATTTTATTATGTTAAAAAATTCTAAATCTAAAAGATATGATCTTTTAAATTAATCTGAATTAAAATAAATGTATGTTGATTCTAAAGATAATTAGGAACAACCACCCTCATAATAACATCAAATTATTAATGGATAATCTTTTTTAAAGAAGTTAACCTATGAACTTGACTAACATTGATATCCATGAAACTTATTCTTATATCCTAGAGAATTAGAAAATTGAAATAACTCAAAGCAAAACAGTTACACATTTACACTTCCTCGTATTGTTTAGTTCAATCAATAACAATATATGTGTTGTTTCTTAACCTAAAAAGTATTACTGTATATCGACAATTCATAACGAAATCTGATACATTGGGGACATAATCCAGATTCTGTCCTATACCTAGATTTATATTAGAGCAATGAAGGAAAAACTATAGCGATAGCCGCTCATTAATAAAAGGTTGAGATATCAGCTGAGCAACTTAGGGGAAAGACATAACGAACATGAATAACGTACATACCTACATGATGGTAGATATTACATAACTACCTAAGCTGCAGCCTTGGTATATAATGAGTTAGTACCAGGTGGAAGGAAGATGAAAGATGAGAAAGCATAGTCCTTATATGGGTAGCTATCCCTTGATCTGTTTGGCCAGGTCGTCAGAAGTCAAGTATGTGCCATGGAAACCATACGGGACTCTCGATGGTAACTTCACTGAGGCTACTGTGTCCAACTTGGAAGATCTGGCATCCAAAATGAGAAGCTCAGAAGAGGAAGTTGTTTCGTTGTGCATGAAGGTGAGCAAGTAGCGATCATCCTCTGCTGCCCACGGATCCGATGTGCGTGGTACGAAGAAAGGCTCACCACCATAACATCCTTCCTTGTACATAATCTTCCCTACCACTCTTTCTTCTTCGCTGCTTTCCGCTCGCAAATCCACCTTGGCGATTCCGGAAACCTTGGGCCACGGTTCCACTATGGCCAGATATGCATATTGCGTTATCCTTCCCACATAATTCCGATTAATTTGTCCAGCCTCTAAATTTAACGGATCAGCAATCTGTCTTCTACTAGACGTACCCGTCTTGGTATTCAATCTTATCTCCGAGAAAAGGCTTCTGAGAGGCTCGTCCGATTCGTTGAATATGCTGCCGGGCGGAGTCATGCAGGAACCGATAACTACAATCTCTTCCCCATCCTCCCAGGCGTTCCAGAGATGGAAGCAGAAGCAGTCAGGAACACCAATCCATTTCATTCGGCTGTCGTCTGAATCGTATTTGGACAAAACGCCAAAGCGGGGGGTTTTCTGCTTTTTATATATAACAGGCGATCCTCCAGAAAACATCTCTTGCAGCCGGAAAACTATCTGCTGATCAGGAATCACAACGTAATTCTTTGTTATAGCAAAGTCGTTCACCATCGTGGGCTCCTCTACAGATATTGTAATATCGGGTGCTTTGGTCCCGTCAGGATGGAACATAAAGTACTTCAGAGACGGTTTCTTCCTCACATCGTAGCTTAGAGCGAACAATTCATCCGTTTCGGGATCTATTTTCGGATGCGCTATCATGGCAGATTTCAGTTGGCCTTCAAAATCAAACTGACCAAGAGTCTGGTCACTTGAACTGCGTAGGGCAAATCTTCTTCAGACAATGCGAGAAGCCTCCCGTTGAAGAAAATGAGACCCGCATTGGCGACACCTATACCTTTGCTGGAATCCAGTAATCCAAAGAAAGATCTGGCACAAAATAGTATCAGCCTCGCTATTCCTGAATGGCCGTGGAGCTCTCCAATTGGCTTGGGAAAGACGGCTCGCCCAATCTTCTCCTCCTGAGACAAACGATGCGTCCGAGTGTATCTGCAGCGGTAGCTAGCAATGCCTTGTTTCAAGCCAACTGCGTGTATCGTGCCATCTCCATCGAAAAGATGATGGCCGGCAGAAGGTTCGAACCTCGGATTTGCTCCGTTGAGTACATAAACGCCTTCCAGACATTCTGGGATTTTGCCCACTACTTGCAGGTCGTGCTTTACAGAGGTCTCGCTAACTGGTGCAAAATTGCCCGAAATTTTAACCTGGGGATCGGCTTTCTTGGGCAATGTATGTTTTTTCTCTGATGCAATGATACTGCTTTCTATAGCATTCAAAGCCGCAGCCGCCAGCCTTTGAATGGGATTCCAATCTGTCAGAACCTCTAATGGTCTCTGGGAATTTTTATCGAAGGCTTTAGACATGTAAATTTTCTTAATAATAAAAAACTATGTATAAATTTAATTTAATTCAATTTAAAACATTACTAATTATTTAAAAAACTTATATAATCACATTGACCAATTTTAAATTTAATTAAAATAAATTCAAGATAATATATATGCACTATATATTTTACCAACAACCATGGGACACTTAAGAATATTTACCATTTTATCAATTCAATTAATTTTTACATTATATATTCAAAATGTATAGATTTTATATCAAATGAAAATTGGATAACAATTATATGTTTTTTTATATTTTATTTTATGCAAATTTATAAATGTTATTTTTTGATATTTTTTTGTTTTTTTGTTTTATGTAAATTTATAAATGTTAATTTATTTTCATAAATTTTAATAATAATTATTTTCCTTTTTATTTTAATATATATATATATATATATATATATATATATATATAATAATAATAATAATTTAATTAAAAAGAATTATAAATCTTAATAATAATAATTTAATTAAAAAGAATTATAAATCTTAAATTTTATAAGTGAGTAATATTATTTTTTAAAGTAAGAGTAGGACCCTTATATTAATTCGTGAAGGTTTTTTCTAGATTAGATTATTCTGATAAGTTAGTAGGCAATTTTGATTCCTCTCGAGCACTTAGAGCTTTGAATCCCCACAGGTTGAGTTCTTAATGTCTTTGATGTCTGTGAACGTCAAGGGATTGGGGAAGGCTGTTAGGATTAAGGCCTTATCCAAGTTACTTCAAGCTACTAGTTCTAACATTATTCTACTTCAAGAAACCATGTGTGATGACTCCATTGTTGTGGAGAAGCTTTCTAAGTTGTTACCTGGTTGGAAATTTCAGTTCGACTGGGATTTCTGGAGGTTTATTGTTTGGTTGGAATCCTTGTTCCTTTTCATTTCGAACTTACAAAACAAACTGGGGTATCCTCCTTGATGGATGGTGTGGAGCCCTAAAAAAAAAATTAACTATCCCGAATTAATGTTATGGCCCCTATAAGGGGAGACTATCTTTCTGGAATTCTCTCAAGTCTTCAGGACTGCTGAGCTTGGATAATTTAATTATTGTAGGTGATTGTCACCTACCCAAATTTCTGAAATTATTATTTTATTGGAAAAATACTTTATGTTAAATTTTAATTACAAAATTTTGTAATTATGACCAAGTTTGGTCAAGGATGAATGTAATTACTGAATTATTATTAATAATAAATTAAAGTAGGAGACAAACACCCAAGCGAACTGTGAAATGAGTGTTCACTGACCCACTAGGAGGAATGGAAGCTGTTAGAAGCCATGGGACAGATGGCAGCAATTGCACTTCACCACTATCTGTTGGTTATGGGACAACTACCCCTACAAATGTGGCATTATCCCCTAGGTGGAGGGAGTGAGAAGGCAGCTCATTTAATGACCAGTTAACAACTGAAAAGGCCTAGACAACCTACAAAAGGAAAATTCGAATTGAGTAGGCAGCTCTTACCCAATATTTTCTGCAGAAATATTCCTCAAGTGAATCAGGTGATTACTGAGAGATTCGAATAGGGAGTCTAGGTGTATGTGCAACTGTAAGTCTGCAAAATATTTTGAGAAAGAGAACCAGAGGTGCTGGTGCAGGTCCTTTGACTGCTAAGTCTCAAAGCTGGATAACTATTACATTGCAAGTGGAGGTTCTGAGTTCCTAAGTTTCTTCCTCCTGGTGGTTCAGTGAACAGGCTCGGGGGTCCTAAGGCAAGAAAATAGGCTGTCTTCAGGAATTGGTTGGGTGGAATAGGCTCCTTGGGTTGTTTGTTTCTCTATAGTGAACCAGGTTTTGCTATTTCTAAATTGTTACAGTTCGAATGTTCTGTTTAGAAGAATCATTTATTTTTGTCTTCTGCTAAATCTTGAATGATAAATAATTAGAATTTATTGATGAGATAACCTTCTCTATATTTTTCCCATGCTGTTCTTTGCACAGTACTCTAGTATAGAAAAGTAGTTTAAATAATAGATGAGAGTTGGGAAGTTTGCCGTTGAGTGGATAAGTATTTACAGTAAGTGTTCTTTTTAACATTTTGATTCATTTATATCAAAAAAAAAATACTGTATGGCATCTTAGGCATTGTAATATTCTCTATTAATTCTTGAAAGAATCATAGTTGTTTTTCAGTACAGTCATACAATATTTCTCTATTCTCTGTTCTGTCTAGACAGCAAGCATTTGAAATCAAATCAAATATTTCGTATTTTCTTTCATACTGATATTTAAAAATTATATATATATATATACAGTCGCATTTGATTTATAAACAATCTTCAATTCCGAACAAATGCATCCTATCTTCCTCCTAAAGTTTCATAAACATTATGATAATACATCTATTATTCCATATACAGTATCGTAGTATTTTTTTTTTTTTTACATTCATTATGTTTGTTTTCAAATATCAAATTTTCATTACCGAATCCTAATGTTTTCATTTTTCTAAACCTAGTCAGAATTTCATGTGTTTATTTTTTTATCCAAAACTTCAAACACTTATGCAAAAAACATAGTACAAAAACCAGACTGTATTCCAAAAACTGTAGGTAGGGTTTTTCGTTCCTAACACATTTGAAGTTTGATACAAAACAAAAATCACTTATCAGTTAAACTATATTCATTTTCCAAATGTTCATAACCATAGAAAGCATTTTGTGCAATTTCACATTTGTTTTTTTTTTTACAGTCATCTTAACATCTTCTTTTATTTCTTTTAACAAAAATAACTTCCATTGCCAAGAACAAAAACAAAGACGAATGTACGAGAACCATCGGCATCTAGTTCATTTAAACATTTCTTTTCCGAGTTTTTATTTTACAAAACATCAATTTTTTCATTGCACAGGATATGTTCCCTTCCACATCAAAAACTCAAACACCAGAGTCGTGGAGTATCAAAAATTTACACAGGGTTTTACCCTTAAAACATCTAACCGTTTAACAAAAGTTTGAAACCCTCATCAACTTTTAACCAAGACATCGAGAGCCATTAAGGAAACAAGAAAGACTGTGAAGTTATCCATCTTATTCACTGTACAGTTGCCTTAAAACCCAAAAACCAAAACCTAAACTTCGTTCAGCCAAACGTTGAAAACTTTTGGAGTTTCTTTCCAAACTATCGACATATGAAACAACATCAAAGGCCCTACGAGAGCTTGCAGGAACCACCGGATCTTACCAGAGAAAATAGAAGGGCTATCCATTCTCTGTGAACGCACCGAAGCCAATCTGGAAGTGGGTACCTACAAAAACATACAACAATAGAGTTTAAAACGAGTTTGCAAGAATTACAAATCAAACGATATAGCAACATAACCTTTTTCATGTTAGTATTTACTTATGAAGGTCCAGAATTGTGCCATTCTTCACTCCAAGACATACGACGAAACTTTCGTCACGAGATAGCAACCATTTTAAACGCATAAGGTTTCACATTCCCCGGAGATTCAAACCCTTGACGAATGCATTTGCATTACATGGACTGGAAATACTCTAACACTACCTCGACTATTACAGGACTGAACTTAGAGGGAATATGACTGTAACTCTTAAGCAATTCAACAACATATAGGTCCAGGATCGAAACTCCAGAGGAGCAATTTCCTCAACCTACATTTGGGCAGCCTGTCGGCCCCATCTAGCTCAACATTGAATACCGAGAAAATAGTGCAGCTCTTTTACTCACCATGACGTTAGGGTTGAGGATCAATGACTGAGAGTTGCCGAGATCAATGGATAGTAGAGTGCCAATGTGCCTCGTTGAAATCCGGGAAAGTCTGCATTATTAACATATTAATTACACCATCTACTACAGAGCCAACAATGCCTGATCGGAGGTATTACAGCGTACAGCTTGGAGGAGTCGACCAGCTAGACATGCCAGCTAGGACTTAAACTCTCATTTCATCAACCCAAGTTCACGTGGAAGGATGGAGTGGTACGACAGCTCTGCATTCCACTTTGAAGTATGGTTGGAGCGTTGAATGTCGACCGGACTCTGACAACCCTGTCAACATCAGAGTTATTACCGTCAACTTTTTCATGAGTTCTTGGATACGACATCATATATGTTATTAACATAGGAAAATAATCATGGTTTTATAGTTTAGGTCTAACCCTGCTTAGCAGTTATTTTCATATTTCCATTATATCATACATTTGTTTATAGTATAGTCTAATCTTAGTATTAGCATTATTTCAATCATAATATATTTTGTTTATAATATATTTCTAATGATACAATAACATTGCATTTCACATATTTCATTTTATATATTGCATTTCATGCATTGCATTGTAATGTCGTATTGTTATGAAAATATTTCATTATTTTCGAATAAAAAATTATATATATATTATTGCAATATGAAAAATCATAACATTATGGTTTAGGTGTATAATTCATATAGTCCAATGACTGGGCATAGTATTATTGTTTTTATTTAGTGTTGTATTTCATAAATGCATACTATCTTAGGATTTCTATACTCCATTTCATTTAGTGTTTTTATAAGCTTAGAAATAAAAAAAAAATATAACGCTAAGTCTATAGATTCATCAATACTTTTGGAACTATTATTTCAACTTTAATGGCGATAATTATATGATCATTAATTGTAGTATTTTAGCAAGTACTTGGACAATGCAAAAAAAGAACTTGGAAGAGTATCAGAAGCCATCATACAAACTAGATTAGGAATAAGTATCCATACCTCTGACTTCTCTAGGGCATCGCAAGAACGCACCTAACACTCAAATCCTTTACATTGACGACAATCTTAAAAGAAAACAAGTACTTTTATTTTTATGTTGTCTTGTAGAAATTCTTACCTGCAGTCTGCACATAAAAACAAGATTCAACATCCTTAGCTAAACGTAGCTAAGTAAGCTCCAGGGTGTCTTGTAGGACCCCTTCATAAAACATACAAACAAACTGTCAGTATTATTTCAAGTTTTTCATTTCGGTACAAGTTGTATGCAACTCCTAAAACTTAAACAAATCAGAAAAATTGTACTCATCTCCTTAATAAAAAAGAGCCTTTTAATGAAGTATTTAACATCTGCTTAGTTAAGTAGTTTTTTCTTTTATGTCTAAATTATTGAAAATTATGACAGGACATTGTCATTAATTTCCTTAGTTAATATTTCATTTTATTTTGTTTTGTTCCACATTAAATGAAATTGTTAATTCCTGGCTACTATAAAAAAATATATATATATATTTTTGGAAATTTCAAGATGTTACAGTGATGTAAACTTTACTAGATATGCCTTTGAAATTTGGGGAGCTAAGGCCAAGATGGATGAATTGGCTAGTTTTTTCACTGATTTTCTGATTGATAATGATTTAGTGGATGTTCTTCCTAGTGTCCTTGCCCCTACATGGACCAATGGAAGATTCAGGAAGGAAGGAATTCATAAGAGGTTGGATAAATTCATAGTTAAAGCTCCCCTACATCAAGCTTTTCAGCGTTATAGATCTTGGTTTGGTGATTCGAAGCTGTCGGATCATTAGCGTGTGTTCCTCTAGCTGGATGATTTGAACATACATAATATGTATCCTTTCAAGTTCAACTGCTCTTGGCTCAAAAATGAGGCTTTCTACAATGCGATCAAAGACTTCTGGAAAAACACGCCCTCTATTGAGAATTTGAATCCCATGGATTCTCTTATTAAAAAATTAAGAAGTCTGGAGGATGTGGTTACAAATTGTTTTCATGCCTTTGCTTCTCATCGAAAAAATCAAAATGCAATTTGGGAGGTTGAAGATGGTTTGGGAAATTTGGTTTCCGGGAAGGACGTTGTTTAGTCGGCTGCTAAAAACTTTTTTGATGACATTTTCTCGTCCTCAGCTCAATGTGATCTCAGCACACAGTTATCGGTGGCTAGGTTGTTTCCTAGATTTTTTTATGAACAAGCTGCTAGGGAGATGGGTCGGGAAGTTTCACTGAAGGAGATTGAAGACACTTTCATGTTTTTTGCAAAGGAGAAAAGTCCAGGGCCTAATGGTTGGATAGTTGAGTTATTTATCCACTTTTTTGGTATAATGGGAAATGAGCTACTTAAGATGGTGGAGTTTTTGAGAACTGAAGGGTTCATTTCAAGGGCATTGAACTCAATTTTTTTTACTTTGATTCCTAAACGCAGTAAGCCAAAATATTTTGGATATTATAGGCCTATTGCTTTATGCAATCTGGAATATAAACTAATTTTAAAAATCATTGTTGTCTGTTTGAAGCCTGCTCTTTCAAAATTAATTTATGCTGAATAATTTGGTTTTCTTCAAGATCATCAAATTCTCGATGCCATTGGTTTATCTCAGGAGATCATTCATACTATTAAGAAACGGAAGTTGAAGGATATTTTTCTCAAAATGGATTTGGATAAGGCATACGATAGAGTGGATTGGGATTTTCTCAGATTTGTTCTCATTCAGATTGGTGTTCCTCCTCTGGTTTTTAAATGGATCATGGCCTGGGTGAATTCTACAAACATTGATGTTCTGATCAATGGTGCTCCCTTAGGTTTCTTTAAATGCACCATAGGAATTAGGCAAGTGTTGGAATATTCACACCATCATTTTTATATTTTGCATTCCTGCATGCAAATCTGCATGCCACTACATGCATCTAGTCATCATCATCGTGGTCTCACCAGCACCTAGAGCTTGCTTCTAGCTCTCTAGAGCCTGTCTACAGCCCCCATTTGGCCTCCTACCTACCTGATGCACCCTTCTCGACTGTTGTGCATGGAAAGTGTGCCTTTCTCACCTACAACTATTACTTAGAGTGCCTTTACTCACCTACCTTTAGTTATCACGCATTTAGGGCGCCTTATCTTACCTACTGGGAGTTATCATTCAGTTAGTGCATTGATTGAGTAGTTCTTCCACTGATTGCTCGTGATGACTACTTGTAGATTCTAGTTAGCTATTTTGGGAGTTCCACTTGACTACTTGACAGCCTCATGCGCACCCCTTGGAGTCTCCATTCCCTGATTTATTCCTAGATGGTTCTGTTAGACTCAGTTAGACACACTTGACTAACTATTACCATTTATGACTAATACTACTAACTGGATGATGTCTCCATTGTTACCCAAGCTAGACTTTGAGCTAGACAGCCTCATGCTCCCTCCTTAAAGTCTCCATTCGCTAATTTATGGCTAGATGGTTCTATTAGACTCAGTTAGACACACTTGACTAACTCTTACTATTTATGACTAATACTACCGACTGGATGATGTCTCCATAGTTATCCAATCTAGACTTTGAGCGCATATTTGAATGCCTTACTTGGCTAATTCGAATCCTATATGATGCCTCCTCATAGATTACTGTAACACATTCTTTACATTCATTATTCATTGTATGATATTGACATTGTCCATTATTCTGTGTTAATGAGTGATTATTGAGTGCATGCTTCTCTTATTCTTTTCAAATATTCTTGTGAGTTTGTTACAGTTGCTAGATCCCTGTAGATTATCACATGGTATTAGAGCAGTCAACAACTATTCAAATTGTATCCATTGCAGCAATGGCAACATTTCTTTAAGCAGCTATCTTTCACTTGAGCACCAGAAGCCTCTCACTTTCCACAACAAATCCTGGTTCTATTACTTGAATTCATTAGAGAAATCTAGTGAGGTCTATCCAGTTGTGAAGGACTTAGTCTATGTGGTCAGTGTTCAGAAGGTAGTGTTCAGTCGAAGTGTAGGATTCTCCATCAACAAAAAATTCTCTTGTTTTGCAGGTTTATTCACCCATTCAGAATCTTCTTCAACTATTTTACTTTCTCTGTTCAGATGGATCTAAAGCTCACATATTCCAACTATGTTGAGTGGAAATCCAAGATGGCTCTCTTCATGAGATCCAAGAGCTTCACCCAAATACTCAACAGAACGATGGTAGAACCTCTTAGTGCAGTTGAAAAGTCCAAGTACTTGGATAGCCTTGATAAAGCATTTGGTCTCCTCCTTCTCTCAATTTATTAAGATATTCACTTCCATGTCATCGATCTTAGATCTCCTAAAGAGGTTTGGGACAAGCTCAAATCCATTTTTGGACAGAAAGATGATATGAAAGGACACAAATTGGAGAATGAACTCATATGTTTGAGTCCTGACAACTTCGAATCTGTCAATGCATTCCTCACCAAGTTCAAAAGCTTGATATCAGAGTTGAAAAGATATGAGATAGTGAAAGAAGGCAAGCAGCTTATACTTGCCATTCTCTCAAAGTTGGGGACAAACTTCTCAGGTTTTGTCTCTACTTTCCAGTCAGCTAAGTTGTCCATTCCAAGATGGAAGTTTTCCTCACTTGATGACTTCATCCAATCTCTTACTCAAGAGGAAGAGAAGTTGATCTCTATGGGAATGATCAAACCCAAATTGGATTCAACTCTTACAGCTGCAGAGAGAGCGAATGCTAAAGGCAAGCAAAATATTTATGACAAGAGATCGAATGATACAAGGCCTACAGATACTCTATATCAGTCATATGGGGCTTTGAACTCAAGGAAGACCAACCATTCTCAGAAAAAGAGATCCAAGTGCACCTATTGTCTTAGAGGTTTCCATCCTGAGAGTGCTTGTATGAGGAAAGCTATAGATTTGATGGCTCAGTTACTTGAGAAGAAAAATATTCCTGTGCCTGCATGTACAAAGAAGAAATATCCTGATACTGAACCTTCAAGATCCAAAGGAAAAGAAAGATGTCATTCCCTCATTGAATGTGCATCAACATATTCTTCTTTCATCATAGATTTAGGAGCATCAAGACACGTGTCTTCCTCCAAATATCTCTTCTCCAGTTTTGAAAGCTCAATTGGCCCTTCCATCAGGTTGGGCAATGATTTAGAAGTTTCCTCTTAGCGGAGTGGAAGAATCAATCTTGACTCTGGTTATTTTTCTGTTGTTCTTTATGTTCCTTCTCTTGCAGCAAACTTACTTTCAGTGTACCAAATGACCCATATTGGAGAGCCAAAAAGAGTGATCTTTTCTCCAAATGAACCATATTTGTAGCAAATTTTCTTTGCAGTCTGTGATCTTCATGCAGACTTCAATGACGAATTTCTTCATCTTTTTCTGCTTCTTCTGAGCATTTGCTAGCTCATTTGTCTTTAGCGCGCATTCATTATTCAGCTCTTTATAATTGTTTTCCAGCTTCAAATGATGGTTATATGAGATCAAATCTCTATCTCTGATTTCTTCCACAACCTGCAAATGCATATTATGTAGTCCTTTGATGGGAAACATTCCAATGTTAATGTCTAGATGTGTGAGCTTCTTTTCACCTTCAGTAAGCTCATCTGATGGGAATATTAGATTCAGAGGCTCTATGCGAACTATCCGAGGTCTCATCGTTAAGGCATACACTTTTCTTTTCCTTTGGATTGACTCGCCTGTCCTCTTCAAATTCTAATTCCCTTACTAAGTCTCTCTGTACTTGTTCCTCTCTTGCTACCAGACTCTTAATTTATGTGAGGCTCTCTATTTTGCTTGATGTCCTTCAATGCGAGTGTCCATTCAAGATGCTCATTGAATCAGGCTGCGATGCTGTCATAATCATCCTCATGCAAATTTGCATCGAGCGAAGCCTTATTTTCCTTCTGTTTCTTTCTTTGGGATGCTTCCGGCACAACTCTATCGGGATTCTTCATCGTCTCTCCTGCTGGGAAATCAGCAGTTTGTTGTTTTTATTCCCCTTGATCTTGTTTCGGATCTTGCGCACTTGTTGGATCATAGTCTGGGTCCTGGGTATTTACAGTTGTGCTTTCCTCTGATGTAGTGATCAGCGTTTCAAGCACATCAACCTTCCACTCGGGCGGTCAATCTTCCATGATAAGATAAATTTTATACACGTCCAATTGGTATATCCCTTCAAATGATTATGTATTATTCATCAGTTCTCTCGACTGAATGTAAATGAAATGGAGGTAGGCTTTGAATCTCATCTTGCGAATATATGCAGTTGTTATCTCCTTAGAAATACTCAAAGTGTGCTAGATAACTTCACATAGATGCTCATAATAAGTAAACAACTGTATATTATTGAGTCTTTGTCTGTCTGGCTTTGAGTTGGCCCACATGTTCGCAAATCTGGGTCCTCGACAATCTCCAATGAATATCGGAACATTTTGCTGATACTTAGGCTCTTTCCAGCCTACAAACGCGATCAAAACTAACAACCAACTATAATGGAACTGATGTCCATTATCTTGTGTATCTGCAACATCATCTGGGAACTTTTTCAGTAGGTAGCTTTCCCAGTTATACTGGATTCCATCCTTGGCCTTTGCAGCTAAGGAAATCGCAGCGATCGACACCTCGTTCGATCTGGATTTCCTTAGTACTTTCCCTGCGAACAGTTCAATTGTGAACTTTGTATCTTGATCCTTGATTTGATTTGTTTGATATCTGTGGGATCCTTTCACCAAACCAAATTGATTCTTCATTCTCTTGGCAATTTCTTTGTCTTTGTTCTTTCCTACAAACTGCACTGCGGGGTCAGCACCTCCTTTGATTAAATGCGTGATTCTGTAAATCAGGTCTATATTGATGTCAATCTTGCGGTCTAGCCACAAGTAACCCTGGTGCAAACATGAGAGTAATGTTCGCACAACCGCTATGAGCTCTAGGATCCTGTCAAAATGCAGAATTCGTAGCAAGTTCAGTAGTCTTGATGGCTTCAATGGCGCAATCCAGTCTTGTTCTTGAATTGTTTTTTGTTTGTTGGCTTCATCCTATCTCCTACACATATATTGGTCTGGTTAAAACTGCGGGTACTTCTTTTTTTGCAGCAAGTCATGATCCGAGAACATGCACTATGGGATTTTAGCAAGCAAATTCTCCTTTTCCCGCACATGAATTTTGATGGGCGACAACGAGATTTCATACTGTGGATTCTTCATGAGTATCACAACTAGCGCTTTATATCTTCTTGGAGGGATATACTCTGGTATGAGAAGAATCGGCCTGTCATGAGGCCATTTTGGCGGAAATGGATTTGGAATATCTGTAGCCTTCAACTTCTCTTGCTCAGTAGCCTTTTGCTTGTTATTCTTCTTCTATTCTGGGATATTCTGTGATGAAGCTCGAGATGTTCCACCCCTACCTGGGACTTATTTCTTCATTGGCGTATTCATGAATCCTTCCAAACCAAAATGTTGGAATTCTCTTAATATTTCTTCTAGACTTCCTTGTTCAGACATACACTGTCGGATTACTCTTGTTCTTAAATGGTAAAAAGCTCAAAAATTACATGCAGTTGTTAACACCCAAAAAGTGTTCACTACCTCATCGACCACATTATATGGCTCATTTGTCCATTTTTCGATCATATTTCCCTTAAAAACCCCAAAAATCCCACTTAAAAGCCTCCAAAAGGCCTAAAATGCCTCCAAAAGGCCACAAAACCCTTAAAATAGCCTCAAAAAGGTTAAAAAACCCATTTTTCCTCCAAAAATATCCAAAATTCCTCTAAAAATAGCAAAAACCCCCTAAAAAGGGAAGAAAAATATAAAATAATGAGGAAAAGGAGGAAAAAACCCGATACAACTGCCCAAAACCATGTGTTTCCCAAAACCATGGGTCAGCACTCCACCACCAAAAAACTATAAATAGGTGATGGAGATCCCTTATTCCATATCCATAATCAAGTATACCCTTACTCTGCCAAAATCTCTCTCGAAACCCTAGTTCACCATTGAACTACTTTCACCTTGAGAGCCACTTTTGGCCCATTCCCACCATTGGAGAAAGAGAAGGAGCACATTGAAGCTTGGAGCAACCCTCTTGGACATTGCAAAGGGCTTCATCAACCTTCACATTGAAGGTAATATTAATACAAAACCCTTGTTTACAAATTGTTGTTTATTTTTCATGCACATGTTTTAGGTTAGTTTTACATTTCTGTTTTAGCTTAATTATTTACATTTACTGAACTGCTACTAAGGAGACCATTCTCCTTAGTAGGTGCTCATTTGCACAAGCTAGGGGTAAAAACCTAGCTACAGTTTTGGCGACTCCCCTAGATTTTGAATTTCTGGTTTCAGTTTAGAAAAAAATTTCCTTTCGGCTGTTCCTTTCGGCCGCCGCATACCGCGTATTTTCCCTCTGCAGTCACATCTCGACCGCGTCTTTCAGGCCCTTACCTCCAACCCGACCACGGCTCTCAGACTGCTTCCGACGCCCAGCCGGCGGATTCAAGTCTGTTACCTGCGATCCGACCGTGGCTAATCAGCCTGTTCGCTGCGATCTGACTGCGCCTGTCGGCCATTTTCCCGCGTCCCGACTGCGGCTTTCAGCCCCTTTCCTGCGTCCCGACCGCGTCTGTCAGCCTTTTTGCCGCGACCCGACTGCGTCTTTTTCCCTGTTTCCTGCATCCCGACTGCGTCTATCGGCCCGAAAGCCGCGACCTGACCGCGTTTGTTTCCCTTAAACCCGCGGTCCGCCTGTTCTGATTTGCCACAGACCCGCGGTCTGATTTCTGCATAATTTGAGCCCAGCCCCTTTTGCTGCAATATTTTCTGCATCTGAACAGCCCTCTGTCCTACCTGCAGCCTCACTTCCCTACAGCCTTTCTGCAACATAATTTCTGTTCCCTTTACAGAATCTTTTTAAATTTCAGTATTTTTAATTCAGAAAATTTTGCAAGTTAAAATTTCAATTTCAGTATTATTGATAGTTAGAAGTTGTCCCCCTTGTGGCACTTCTATTTTGGGTTCATCACCTCATGAGCACACACTCTGTCACATAATTCAAGTGAGCCTTAAAAAGTACCTAACTCAACCAATATTCTAACCCCACTTGGGGAACACAAAAGAATCTTTGTAGTTAGGTAGGGTCGGGGGGATAGGCTTCCAATAACACCCCTCGGTCACTTACACTTAAGACATAGTTGTTGTCCAAATAGGGAAGCAAAATCCCCTAGTACTTTTTGGCACAGTCATGACCAGTTTATCAGAGGGCCTCTCCCTTAGGAGGGTTGAAGTCGGGAGACTGGTTCCGGAGGCCTGAGTGGAATAGCGCACTCCATTCAGTAACCGAAGGGCTACCTTTCGCGGTTCGTGGGATATCCCTGTATAGGGGTATTGCGGTAAACGAACTAAACGGCAGATTCACCTTTCTGGACGTGTCATGAACGGGGTATCTTAGTTTCCATTCTTCTAGGATTGACTACCCGGTGTCCCTCCCGGTAGGGGGATATCATAGCCAGTTGGCTTTCCTACTCATATTGTCTGACTTGGATTTCATCACCTTGCAGAGGATATGTTTAGTTGAGTCAGAATACTTTTAGTTAGGTGTTTGCATGCTCCTTTACCTCCCTTTGGTCTAGTGAGTCCACCATTTTATGTTCCTAGGAAACTTGCTGCTTGTTGGTATTCTGACCATCTTTGTTGATACTCCACCTATTGTAGCACAGCTGTTGCAGTGGGTGTTTTGAGTTGGTTGTTGGCCTGAGTGCCTTGTTTTTTATCTCTCCTTCTGCACACTCGGTTGCATTAGGATTTTCTCAGCTATTTTTACTCACCTCAACCCACAGAGATTTGACACAATCTGTCACCATTGAGTCCCCGAGACATTCTCGGCGCCTCAGGGGCGAGCCCCCACAGCACGGTTCTCTTGACACCACCCGTCATAGATTTAGATCATCATCCGTTGATACCACTAATCACAGATCTAGAGCCTTGTCACTTGACTCCACTCGTCAGCGACGTAGGTCTCCGTCACCAGATATTGACGCACCTTACTTTACCTCCGATTCTGAGACAGAGTTTGAGAACACCATTTACACTGCCCCTACTAGCCCCATGGCTGGTGTGACTTCCACTCCTTTTGTTGTAGGGACCATTGGTGGCACATCCACCACTACACCAGTTACTACACCTGCTTTGGGTATGCCCTCCATGGGGCCCCCATCTACTGCTCCCCTCACTGCACCCATTCCTGCAGCTGGGATACCTATTCCCACTTCATCAGTGGTTCACACTACCCATGGTGGTGCAGGCCCCTTCTATACTACTTCCGTTCCCCCACTTGGGGGCACCATCCCAAATCCTGTCCCTCCACTTGGGGGCATTGGCCCCAACTTAGTCCAACCCACTACTGTGTCACATCCTCCTTCCAGTTTGCCATTCATGGCTAGCCTCAACCTACCTGACTTAGCCAGATTGACCAACGAACCTTTCAGACATGACCCTGCATGGCCTCATATGCCTACCAAGCTTCCCTCGGACATCCCTAAGTTCGAGGGCAAGGTAGGTGAGGACCCACAAAACCATATCATGTCTTTCCACCTATGGTGTTCCTCCAACTCCATAGTGGATGACTCTGTTCGCCTCCGTCTCTTATAGCGCACCTTCACTGGCTCTGCAGCCAAGTGGTATATCGAGCAACCCCACGGGACCCATGCCACCTTTGCTTCCCTTGCCTCGACCTTTCTGCAGTTCTTCCAGTTGCTTGTCCGCTATGACGCAGGCGTTGAGATCCTCCTATCTTGTAGACAAAACACGGCTACCCATATCACGGACCACATCCATGAGTGGCGTCGACGCCGTAGCTTATGCAAGATCAAACTAGACGACCGTATCTTCCTAGATTGGTTCCTCAAGTCCCTTCTCCTTGTCATCACTAAGGATGTGGCATCAGAAAGACCCCAGTCTGAAGAAGGGGCCATCCTTAAGGCCCAACAGTTCGACCTCATTTACGCCCAGTCAGGTTACCTTTATACCATTATACCTGACGTCCCTCGCGGTGAGTCCTCCCAGCACGATGCGTCGGGGGCATCCCACGCTGCAGACGGTATCATTGGCCATGTTTCTTCACATCCCCAACCATTTTCCATAGCACGTCCTACCCCTGGCCCCGACCTTTCGCTAGCTACCTCATAGTCTGGAGCAACCAACTCGTATGCTCCCATGACACATCACCACCACCATGGACCCTCATGTCCTCCTCAATGCTTCGGTCATGCGACTCCTGCTTATGCCCCCCTAGTCGCACCTCAACCTTACTACCATCAGCAGGCTGCCCCAGCTCCTGCGCCTTCACAAGCCCAACCCGCTTATTATCCGCCACAGGCAGCCCCTGCGGCGAACCCACAACCTGCTCCGCAGCCATATCAGCAACTCCCTCAAGTTGCTGCACCTGCTCAGCCTCAACCTGCATACCATCCACCGCAGCCTGCTCCAGCACCTGCGCAACCTCAGAATCCACCTGCTGCCCAAGGGCAAGTTTATGCCCAACAAAACCCGCAGCAAAACCAAAACAACCAACGCAACCAGGGTCAACAGAATCGCGGCAAGGGCCGTAATCGGGGGAACAACCAACCTGCAGACCAAGCTGGGCAATCGGCGAATCCCCCCAACAATAATAATGCAGCCCCTCTAACCAAAACCCTGATCGCCCGCCTAAGCAGGCTAAAAACCCCAATTTGTGAACAAACCACCCGTGTTCTATTTGCGGGGTCTATGGCCACTACACGCATGCTTTCCCACACTTGGAGCGAGCTAGGCAACTCTGGGTTGACGATGCCCACCGCCAAGGGCAGGCAGCTCCTCAGGCGCCTCCTAACCCCCCTCATCCTCAGCAGCCACCTTTGGTGCTGCAAAACCCATTACCAACCCAAGGCGTCGTGAACACTCAGCCGTTGGCTCCCCCTCAAGCCAACGTGCAACCCCAACAACAGATGACGTATGCTGCTCCCGATCAACCCATGTTTGACTCGGGAACTCACCACTTGTTGATGATGTCATCCGCTGATGTCAACCTCCAGACTCGTCGGAACCAGTATGGCTCCACCACTGACGTAACTCCCACTGATAAACCTACTAACGCCCATCCCACCGATCAAGCATTACGTATTCCTCCACCTCCATTAGATGGCGCTCCCAAAGCCCCTCGTTTCCCACTTCGCCGTATCAACAATAACCCTAATGCGCGTGCTGCGTCAAACTACAACATTGTAGACGACCTAGCCCAATCTCCTGCAGCCATGTCTGCGTTAGAAGTCTTGAAGAATTGCCCTTCCCAGCGCAAGAATTTACTCTCCGCCATTGGGGGGATTGACCCAAATGATTCGAATTTGATGGCATTTGATTTAGACCAGTCTGAACCTCGCCTGCCTTCCACCCTAGCATTCCAAGTTTCTGTTTCCATTCGGAATCTTGTCATCCATCGATGCATCATCGATGAAGGTGCCTCCACATGCGTTATTTCTACATTCGTATGGCAGAAGTTGGGATCCCCCACTCTCCAGCAGTCCACCACTACCTTACGCACCTACGACGGTCGTTCGGCTCAGCCCCAAGGCCTCCTAGCCAATGTCCCCGTCCAGTTAGGTGGCAAAACTGTACTCATTGACATTGAGGTAATCAATGCCCAATTGGATTATAACCTTTTACTTGGCCGCAGCTACATGTATGCCATTAGGGCAGTTGCCTCTTCCGTCTTTCGCACCATGATGTTCCCCCATGAGGGACGCGTGGTTAAGGTTGACCAGCTCACCTACTATGATCCCAGTGCTCCCGCGGCACCTGAAAATGTTCTCCCCATGGTTGAACAACCTGTTTATCGTGCCACCACCTCGTTTGTTTCCTCTACGGGGCCTGGAGTCTACTCAGACGCGCCGATGACCTCCACCTTTCAATCCATTCCTCCCCCGTCATCTACGCCCGAAGTGTCTGACTTATGTACCCTGTCCCACGACAACCAACCACCTAACAATCAACCACCCTTGTTTCCTAAACCACCATTGGTACCTAGCCACATTGGTGTTACACCTATCCATACGATCCCCTTCCTAGTCCCTCCATCGGGAGTAGTAAGCGCCCCGGTCATGGCTACCCTTATCCTCCCTGGGTTAACTTTGGGATTACCCGTATGGTATCTTTCGCCTCCCGTTCGCTCGTCGACACCAGACGTCGTCCTCCAACCGGTGCAACCCATGGCTACTACCTCTCAGCCACCTCCTGGTGTCTCTACCCCTTCATCCTCCACAACTCCCCCTCCTACTCCCAAACCCACTGGGGGCAGAGGTCCACAACCTTACACTGCTGTACCACCTCCCAAGACAGTAAAAAACCCTCCAATATTTCGTGCTCCTCCCAAATGCTCGCTGTGCGACGAGTTGGGACATGCGACCCACCAATGCCCACAATTACCAGCATTACAGAAGCACATGCAGATGCTTGACGATGACCCTAAGATCCCAACTGTCGAACTAAACCCCACTCCCAAGCCTAAAGATAAGTCCCTACGTACCAACCACCCCTGCACCATATGCGGTATTTATGGGCATTACTCACATCATTGTCCCGATCTTACGGATTACAGAGAGGCTCTCTATGAGATGAACAATCTGGATCTTGAGACGGCACCCCCCACCATTGAGGAGATCCACCCTCCGGTCTCCTCCCCTTCAGAAGAGGTTAACACCATTTATATGATCTCTTCAACCACTATCCCCTCGTCAACCGATTTGACAACGCAAACTTTCCGTACTGATGAGGAAGTTCTTGAGGCCCTTACTGCCCCGGATTACCCCTGGGATGACATGCACCACCATTCCTATTTCATCCCAGAAGAATCCTCCTCTAGCACAGCTACCCAATTCACAGTTGAGTCCAAAGACTTCCTCCCCACCAAGGTCGACTGGTTCAAGGACCCTATTCCTGCTCCTGACGCCTTCGAGGAGGGTAACATGGCCAACATCTCACCCATTATCCACATAGATATCTCTGACCCCCCTGGCGTCAATGAATGCATTGCCTTAGGAGCCTCCTGCAATGAACAAGAGATTGAGGAGTACAGAAAACTCTTCCGAGAATTCCGTGATGTCTTTGCCTGGTCCTATACAGAGATGCCTGGTCTTGACCCCACCATTATCGAACACCACATTGACACATGGCCTGATGTACCCCCCGTTCGTCAAAAACAGCGCCCCATTCATCCCTCACAGCTCCCCGCTGTCAGAACCGAGATTGAGGAGTACCAAAAACTCTTCACATAGTTCAGTGATGTCTTCGCCTGGTCCTTTACTGAAATTCCTGTTCACCCTCGAACTTTCCATGAAGGGGACCTTGTCCTCGCATATGACGAAGCCCACGACAAAACCGGTAAAGGGAAGTTTGAATCCATGTGGCGAGGCCCTTACATTGTGCAGACCTGCCTCGGCAAGGGGGCATACATCTTAGCCGATTCTGAAGGCCATCCTTTGCGCAACCCCTGTAATGGGTTGTATCTTAAGCGTTTTTACCCATAAATGACACCGCGACCTCGTTGGTCCGCATTGTACAGTTTGCTATCTTTTTGTTTTTCACTTTTTTACCATCATCTTACATTCATCATTTCTGCATGATTACAGATGGACCATCTTCTACCTTGTTACACTGGCTTCGCTGATGGCCCAAGCCGCTGGTCTCCCAACCTGGCTTCTGCAGCATGGGTCTTGTACTCCCCTTCCAACGAGATGATTCACCTTGACGGAATATGTATAGGCGCTGCTACCAATAACCAGGCAGAGTATGATGCTGTGACCGGTCTTTTGACTGCCTCCCTCCAAATGGGCATATGTCACCTTCATGTGTTCCTTGACTCCCAGCTACTTGTCTCCCAGCTCAACAACTGCTACCACGTGCGTGATCCCTGCCTTTTTAGGAAATTCCTGCGCACAAAACAACTCAGCCAACAGTTTGATTCCATCACATTCACACACGTCCCCAGAGCCCAAAATAGTGTCGCAGACCAAATGGCCAACAACATCCTAGACTGGCATATCAATCACACCATGTAACATCATGCATCACAATCCCATAGCATCTCATAAAAATATATAAACACCCAAAAAGATTGCATCACATCCACATTTGCATCCATGTACATACACCACATTCATATCCATAGGGGCATCCACGTGCCTACATCATACATACATCATAAAACTCCATAAAATACACAAGGGGCATCCACGTGCCTAACATCCTAACCTACTTGCATCCACGTGCAATGTGAACATATCACAACTCATAAAGCGCATCCACGTGCGTACAAATAAAACAACATCATACAAAAAGGTGCATCCACGTGCATATATATATATATCAAAAAATATACATGTTCAGTGCTATACATGTCCTGAGTACCCCTGTACTCAGCTATACAAAAAATGGCTATACATCCCTAACAGCCTCATCAACATACATGCCGTAGCTACAAAACTCGGGGGGAGTCCCCTGTACTCCCTAATGGGAGTCGTATCCTGCATCACTACCTGCATCGGCTGCCTCTGAGTCCTCCCCTCACTCCTCCTCCGGTAAGTCCTCCTCTCCTCCGGCCTCCTGTGCCCGTACCCGGTCCACTAGAACCGCCACCCGGATCGCGATGGATCTAAACTCTCGGGGTGCCATCATGCAATCCTGCACTACATCAGGATCAATATCCCGCCATCCCTCGTCGGTAACCCCTATCAACAACCGATCTAATAGTGCCCGCACCGACTCCAGTGTCCCCTCCGCATCACGGCGACGGACCTCACCTCGCCCAGGCAGAGCTGGGACGGCCACAATACCCCTCCGTGCCACATGTCCTAGAGGCGGCCTCGAGCCCACATCTGCAAGATCACCCATATGTCAGTCACAGTATATCAATCTCCTATCATATAAATAAACCTTGACATACATAACATGCAACAAAAACACATACGTACCGTCAGGACCCCATGCCTGTCCTGGTGCTCGTGGCGCCTCCGGATCTCCCGTAAAGTCCATGTCCCGATACGGGAAGTCATCCAGTGTCAATGGTATCTGGAGCCACTGCAGGTACAACTCCTGCGTAAAATACTTTCCCACATCGCTGCCACCACGGCGGCGCATCATCTCGCCCCACCGCACCATCTGCGGCTCCCTCATACCTCCTGCCCTGATCGGCACCCGTGGCCATAGTGTGGGTACCCTCTCCATAAAGAAGGCACACAAGAAGGAACCAAAACAAAATCCCTTGCCATCTTCCTTCGCTGCCGTCAGCTACCGCTGAACGCAGGTCAGGAACATCTGGCCCCACGCATAGTACACCCCATCTAGTACGCACTCTATCATCTGCATCTGACCCCCAGACACCTTCTCAGGTGACTGGGACCCCAATACCCGAACCACACATGCTGCCATGGCCTGCACTGCTGGCTCCTGTAGGTCCCTCACCAGGAGTGCATTCCTATGCACCCTCGCCTCAGGACCACAGTATCTCTCCAACATGTCCTCCATGTCAATGTCCGCGGCAACCCGCGGCTGTGTGTCTGCTACTCTGCCTAGGCAGGGCAACCCCGTCAGAAAATATACATCGGTCAGGGTGAGGTCCACCCTCTCACCCTGTACCCGGAAAGCCTGTATGTCCGGCTCCCAGAAGCTAATCAGCCGGTTCAGCAGCAATGCTGCTGACCGTATCATGGGTATCTGTGCGAACTTCAGTAGTCTGCACATCCCCAGCACAGATCGCACATGGCGCTCCCCTCGGATCACAGCCATGATCTCATCAGGGATCTCCCGCTCTCTCCAGAGCACCTGCGGCATCCTGTCAATCACACAAAATAAACTCATTAGACTCATGTCAACTAAATAAGTACTTTTCCCTCTCCCGGAAGACCCTCTTAGCTCGGCCCAAAACCGTGGCTTTCGGGCTTCCTGCCGCGGTTTCCGACCGCGGCTGTCAGGCCTATAGTCGCGGTTCTCAACCGCGACTGTCAGCCCTAACCTCGCGGTCCGGAACCGCGTGTTCCTCCTTCGAACGCGCGGTATTCGACCGCGTATTCCATCGAGAAACACGCGGTCCTCAACCGCGTGGTTCACCCAGAAACGCGCGGTCGCCAACCGCGGTTTCGACCCCCTAACCCGCGGTCCACCCACGTGGACCATACAAATAAACAATGGGACCCACTACCCAACCCCCGACCCTAAAAAACATGCAGGTATGAGTTTGACGGAATACCTGTATCTCTCGGATCTGAAATCGGCCAGTCGGATTGTCCAGAAATGCCACCTAAGCTCTGGTCCACTCTGATCACAAGTCAAAGTCAAAACGTACAAATGACACATGTCATGTTGGACCCACCACTATTTATAGTCAGTTGACTTTTTCTTGTTTTGGCCATTCTGACCCCATACGGAGTCCGTTTTACGAACCGTTTCCACCATTGGAATCAGCACGACGAGACCGTCATGATGGTCAGCTCGTTGCATCATTTTTACCCCGTCATTTTTTGCCCATTTTTTCAGACGCCACTAGTCACCTCGGTTTGCGTGCCACATCGGGCGTTCTCCGATTTTCACATGTTTTATATCATCGGATTCATTTTTCTGAGCTGGTGATGATGCTTGAGATCATTTCTCACTCTCAACCCCCGATTTTTTGGGTATTTTTCCAAAAAAGCCCTCGTCGCCTCGGTGTGCGTGCCACATCGGCCGTTACCCATTTTTGACATCCTTTATATCGTCGGATTCATTTTTTCGAGCTCGTGATGATGCTTGAGATCATTTCTCACTCTCACTTGGTACAATTTCAACATTGTGTCCCGACACCTTGCTACCTCGGTTTTCGCACCACATCGGCCGCTATCGGATTGTTCCACTTTTGTACATGAGCCATTCACTCCTGTCATACTGCAAATGTTTCGTTATTTTGCCACCATTTCATTCACCCCGCAAGGAGGCCCACCAGTGTTTTCCCCCACCCTCGCTCTTGGTCATCATTATCGATCCTTGATTGAACACTTCCTCCTTGCCTGGCCATTCCTTTTGTTCGGTATAATTTTATCCCTTTTTCGGGCCGGACAAGTCCTTTACGAAAAAGGCACTTAGGGAGTTTCCGTTAAGCTCTTTTCTGACTCCTAAAAGAATGAAAAGATCGCCGAGCAATCTTGCTTCCTTTCATGCTCGCTAAAGTACCTGAAAGGGCGTCTATCTGGTATAAGTTTAACCCTTTTCCGGACCTGGTAGACTAATTACGAAAAAGGAATACTCTAGTCACACCGGCTAGAAGAGTTCTTCATTGCATCCTTTTATGCTTCTTTGGGCCTTGGAGACTAAATCTACGAAAAAGCAACCCCCTGGAGTCTTCTTATTTGCTTTCAGACTCTCTAAAATTGAAAGCAACCACGAGCATGAACTATCCTGGGCTCGTTAAATCCACACGACAGTACCATTCCATTACTTCAGAGTCTTCTTATCGCTTTCAGACTCCTTAAAATTGAAAGCAACCACGAGCATGAACTGTCCTGGGCTCGTAAAATCCACACGACAGTATCATTTTACACACACTTCTTCTAGTTCCTTAACCCATGAAGAAGTCCCCTCCCGTGCCTCCTGGCACTTTGATCGATCATCTCGGCAGCACCCCCAATTAGGTCGCCTTTGTTCAGAGTATTCTGCAGTCTCCTGCCATTTTATATCAGCTAGAGTCTCCCTCATACCAGTCACCTTCCCAGATCCAACACAGCTATGATCCCTTTACCCTTAGACAGTTTCATATGCTGCCAGATCATTCCCATTATCATACTCTGAACAAAGGAAGTTTGAGTCCACCCACTCTACTTGCCCAGTTGTCCCCCCACAGTTTGTCAGTCCTGCCATCAGTACTATTACATTTCGGTTCTCCACCTCGCGCTCCTATCAAGGAAACATCATTGCCTTGATAGTTGCAGGTCTCCCTCTGTCGACGACAGCTCCTCTATTCCAGAGGATAGGCCCAGAGGTCCCTACGCCTTGGACTTATCACCATCTGTGGTAAGTGCCTACGGATCATTCTGAGCGGAGTCATCATTGCCTCTCCGAGTGGTTGTTCCTCACATGCTCGACTTCAGCACCTTGATCGCATCGTTGAGGATCGCGTAGGATTATATCCCATCAGTTTTTAGTCGAAGACCCCGAATTTCCCTTGACTCTAGCACATTGGTGAGTCGCTTCGGAACGCCCAGTTGTATGTTCCCGTGGATGTTCGGGCTACGTTGGCGATTGTATTCGGAAGCCGTCCAGCTATATGCTTCCTTGAGTACCCAAGTCTATTCCAGTTCAGCGTACCATCGAGGTTGTTGCTCCCAGTCATTATGATTCAGCAACTCATCAATTCCTCTGGTACCCCAGTTAGCAACACTGTTGATGTTCCAGTGCACCAGTTCTTCAGTTCACACATGATCAGCCCAGCAGTATGTCCCATATTTGTGTCTCCTCTAGACACCTATGATGTCCACAGTGGTTATCTATGTATCTTACAGGTCCCCCTTTTCGGGCCTCACAGTTCTGTTTATGTATCTTGATACGAGCATGGGTATGCCCGCCTCGTCCATATATTGAGATTATTCCTCAGTCAGTATTTGAGGTCATGTATATTTCAGGTCCCCATTTTTTGGACCCCATTGTTATTGTTATGTTATATCCGGATACGAGCATGGGAATGCCGGCCTCGTCTATATGATTAGATGATTCCTCATCCATTATTGAGGTTATGTACTTTTAGTTCTTGCAGTTGTTCGGGATCGTTGTTCCGGGCCTCAGTTTGTTTCTTCTCTTCTCTCCACACCGAGGAAAACCTTTCATGACTTATGATGTCCATCGGCCATACGATGAGCTCCTGCCCTCGCACATCAGGGGGCAATCTGTTAACACCCAAAAAGTGTTCACTACCTCATCGACCACATTATATGGCTCATTTGTCCATTTTCTGACCATATTTCCCTTAAAAACCCCAAAAATCCCACTTAAAAGCCTCCAAAAGGCCTAAAATGCCTCCAAAAGGCCACAAAACCCTTAAAATAGCCTCAAAAAGGTTAAAAAACCCATTTTTCCTCCAAAAATATCCAAAATTCCTCTAAAAATAGCAAAAACCCCCTAAAAAGGGAAGAAAAATATAAAATAATGAGGAAAAGGAGGAAAAAACCCTATAGAGCTGCCCAAAACCATGTGTTTCCCAAAACCATGGGTCAGCACTCCACCACCAAAAAACTATAAATAGGTCATGGAGATCCCTTATTCCATATCCATAATCAAGTATACCCTTACTCTGCCAAAATCTCTCTTGAAACCCTAGTTCACCATTGAACTACTTTCACCTTGAGAGCCACTTTTGGCCCATTCCCACCATTGGAGAAAGAGAAAGAGCACATTGGAGCTTGGAGCAACCCTCTTGGACATTGCAAAGGGCTTCATCAACCTTCACATTGAAGGTAATATTAATACAAAACCCTTGTTTACAAATTGTTGTTTATTTTTCATGCACATGTTTTAGGTTAGTTTTACATTTCTGTTTTAGCTTAATTATTTACATTTACTGAACTGCTACTAAGGAGTCCATTCTCCTTAGTAGGTGCTCATTTGCACAAGCTAGGGGTAAAACCCTAGCTACAGCAGTAAAAATTAAAGTTCACGGTAAAACCGGTAACTATGCAGTCTTTACTATTTATAGGAACAACTACATTAAGGCGCACCCAAAAATGACTAAATTAGCATTAAGTTCGATGTCCGTTGGAAAAATCTTGCTTAGATCTTGGTCCTTTCCTTGCTTTTAATGTGTCTTTAACAGACGAATATGCCTTAAAAGAGGAAAAATATGGTTCCCAAAAGTACTGTATAACGGCTACTTTCCGACCAAAACTATAACGGCTAGTTTTATTTTACTTCGTTGATGGTTAGGCAACAACGAAGTTCATTTCGCATTTCCCTTCTCTTATGTTGAAGTTCGCAACTTAGCTTTCTATATGTGCTTCGCAGCACATGTTCATATATTGTGAAACTGTGCATTTTAACAAAACTGTTATGTGTAGACTCTGCCCTCTGTTTTAGTTTCCAATTTCAACTACACTTGACACTTAAAACTTTCTTTCCTTGTTTAACTTATGTTTATAGTAGTAGGTCCATCCCTGTAAGGCTTTAGTCTACTCCCATTGACAAGACCTGGCAAATTCTCTCCAAGTAATGTGGCTAACTGAACTGTGCCACCATTAGTGACATGCGTAACAATGTATGGCCCTAACCAATGCATTTTGAATTTTCCAGGGAATTTCATAAATTTTCTATCATATAAGAGGACAAGATCTCCTACCTGGAAAAATTTGTTCTTGATCTGTCTATCATGCCATACATTTTCTTTGTCTTTCTGCACTTGTTGGTGAAAACCTGCAATGAAGCTATCTTCCTCCAATCCAACTAAATGCATTAGTATTTCATCCATTGTTTGATCATCATCCATATATGTGAATGCTGCAATTCTGAAGCTTGGTACTATCTATTCCATGGGCATGACAACTTCCTTTCCATATGCTAATCCAAAATGTGTATGACCTATCAACTTTTTACAAGTTTTTCTATATGGCCATAATACTGCTGGTATTCTGAGATCCCAATCATCCCTGCTTGTATTGCATACTTTGGTTAATGCATTGCTTAATACTTTGTTAAAGACTTCTAAAGTGCCATTATCTTGTGGATGATATGGTGTGCTCTTCTAATGGTAGATCTGAAATTCTTCTGTTAGGGATTCAATAGTTCTGTTCAGGAAATGGGTTCCCTGATCACTCATTAGAATCTTTGGACATCCCAACCTTGTCAAAATGTTCTCAAAGATGAACTGCACATCGGTAACTATGTTGTATTCCTTCACTAGTTTTGCCTCTGCCCATCTGGTTAGATAATCTATAGCTGTGATGATATATCTTGAGCCAGTTTGCTTCCGTGGTGGGTTAATAGGTCCCAAAAAGTCAATAGCACATTTATCAAAGGCTTGCAATCTCAGTTGTGGCATCAATGGAATCTCATATCTACGAGATGGCTTCCTAGTCCTCTGGCATACATCACAATTCCGACAATGTTCTTTTGAGTCTTTGTGTATCGTAGGACACCATAGTCTTGCTCTTAATATTTTCTACGCAGTAGCTCTTCCTACGTAGTGTCGTCCAGATACACCTGAATGTGCTTCATTAAGTATAATAAGTCTTTCATGTTCTAGTACGCATCTACGCAATACTTCATTTGGTCCTAGTTTGTATAAATATCCTGCAATTAGGGTAAATTCAGCTGATATTACCACTAATTGTTTCTTTTGTTGCGTAGTAAGTTTTGCAGGTGTTAATCCTGTATTTAGAAATTCTACAATATCTCTGAAGTATTCATCTTCTATATGGATAGCAAGCAACTGCGCATATGGTAGATTATCCTCCAAATTACAGTGTTCTTCTCCTGACTCAATTCTTGAAAGATGGTCAGGTCCTGCATTCAATCTTCCTAGTTTCACAATGATTTCAAAATCATATTCCTAAAACAATGAGACATCTTCATATTCTTCCCCCTAACATTGGTTTATTGAAAAAGTACTTCAAAGCAAAATGGTCAGTGAACATACAAAAATATGAACCTATCAAATAGTGTCTAAACTTGTGCAATGCGTACACCATAGCTAAGCCTTCCCTTTTTGTTGTGGTATAATTATTTTCTTCTAAAGATAGCTTTCTCCTTGAAAATGCGATGGTATGATCGATGCGTCCCTCACCTGGTTGTGCCAATACAATGCCAAGTGTTATAGATGTAGCATCTACATGTACATGAAATCGATTAGTCCAGTCAGTAAAGATAATAATAGGCATTGTAACCATTTTCTCTTTCAGCGTATCCAATCCTTTTTGGAAATCTTCAGTCCAATTGTACTTCGCTTCTTTATTCAATAGTTTCTCCATATGCGCAATGATATGTGCATATATTTTAATGAATTTTCTATAGTAACATTTGTGCGCCAATGTAGTGCGTATCTACTTAACTGAATTAGGCACTGGAAGATTTACTATGATTTCTATCTTCGCTAGATCAACCATCAATCCTTGCTTGCATACTATGTGTCCCAACAGAATATGATAAGGAACATAGAAGATGCACTTCTTCAAGTTCAAGTAAATATGATACTGTCTACACTTTGCTAACATCATTCTTAAGTTCACATGATGGTTATTTAAAAGGCCAAATATTGTCAAGTCATCAAGGTAAACTTCTAAGAATATATGAATATAATCCTTAAATGCAGCTACAACAAATTTTGAAAAAATAGCATGTGCATTTTTCAATCCAAAAGGCATAACAATGTACTGATATGATCCCCATTCAGTAGAAAATGTAGCCTTGTTTCTGTCTTCTATAGCAATTTTGATCTGATGGTAGCCAAAAAATCCATCAGTGAAAGAGTATGCCTCCTATCCACCTACATTATCTAGCACCATGGGGGGGTCAGTTGGTAGGCAATATCCTATCACGTCTATTCATATTGGGGAGTAAACTATGATACATAAACGATAAAATATATTTCCTTGTAATAAGGGGCCAAGGGGGATTAATTATGATATATGGCAATACAAATATTAAGAGTATATTTTATTAAATTTCGTGTAGAAGCGGTGGAGGGGTGGCAGAGGGAAAATCCTGTAAATATAATAGTTAGGATGATATCCTAAGTATTAATTTGATGTCTTAAATGGGATGTATATAAAAAGTAAAACATTGTAAAAGTTATCACTTTAGTAGTCCAGGAACTACGTTGCATGGATAATAATAATATTAAGTAAAAACATTAGTCGATGGTTATGGAATCGAGTCCATCTTGACATATTGGCGTTAATGTTTTATACTCTCGATTCAATCCTTGGAATCATGCACAAACTTTGTCACAATATATTGTAATGGTTTCATTCTACATAATAAGTATAGCATGGGATGCACTGCAATACAAGAGCCATGAGGTGGAAATGTCCCCGGGGTTGTCGCCTGCATGTTGTGAGGGAACAGATGCTATAGGAGGAACGAGAAGAAGCTATTAGCTAAGGGAAGAGCTATTTTCGCAAAGCATTGAGCAATTGGTAGAGGTCAACATGAACAATTATCTCCTTCACCAGGAAGCCGAGACAAACTCACAATTTCCCTCTGAGAGGAGGTCAAGTGTTTTTTCTGTCATTGTTGGTTCCCTATATCGCTTTTTTGCAATGACATATTGCATTATAATTCACCTAGAATATATTGAACTTCAATCCTACAAGTGCCTCGTGGGCATACATGTGTTTATATTTATGAGTGCATATGTATGATGCACAAATTATATGGAAGTGAGTACTCATAATTTTTTTTTCTTTACTTTCTAAGTGCTCACCCTCTCATGAGCCGAGCATAAGCATGACAGGTGTACTGTGTAATGCACATGAAACCTAAATCCGTGGTATATGGAATCTGTGAAACTAGTGGCATCTCCCTTGAAAATAAATATGGTTGGCCAATAAAAGAATGTGAATCTGCGTTGATGGTTGAGATTTGCAGGTTTCAATTTTTTCTTTTTTGAGACACGTTACATTATACTAAATTTCCTCCTTTTAAATGGTTTTATTCATTCCATTTCTCTTTTACTAATGTTCTTTTCTTTAACCGTGGTTGATCCATGTCTATAGCACGAGGCACACACAAAACAAACCAGCCCCACCATGCACAGAGGAATCTCCTTAATATTTTGATTTTTGAATTAATATCTCTCGACCTTCTACATGGATAATAAGACTAATGTAATCATACTTAGAAAAACTGTAATAAGGCTTAACACAACTTTGCGGGGCATATTAACCAATTAAAAGTTTGCATTGACTTCCAACCTTCACCATGATTGATGTGGCTTACCCTGTACCAACTACTATAAGCAATTTGAATTTAACAATTAAGGGAGCTAACAAAGTAATCAAGTTTATTAAGTAAGTTCATAATGTTCAATGATGAATTCATGGTATCTTGCATATGACACAAAGACACACACATATAAGTAATGGGAAAATCAACACCTCAAACTCCATTGTTACAAAGGTAATGACCAAATCTAGTTACACAATAATAAAGAGTGATTCAAAGGTCAAACAAAAAATTGTTTCCACTATGATATGGTCCTCATGCCATGACCAAGTCAATTGGTAAGTATGCATTTTAGTTGAATCTATTGTCATACTTGGAACTTCATCCTATTTTCAATGTGGAACTACTGTGACCTTATAACACAACATTATTAGACAAATCTACACTATAACTAGAGCCATAGATTGACATCAATCCAAAATTTAATGCTTTGATAGATTAGGACCATATCATAGAGATAAAGGTTAAGCATACATATAAGAAGTTGATACCCCTTCATCATACATTGTCCATTTAGGTTAACACCTCACTTAAGTAAGGTGGTTTATCACATATCGAATTAAAAAGAATTTTTTATCCTTATATGTAGGTGCAAAATTAACAAAGGTTGAATCGAACAATGTCAAGGCATTAAATCTAGTAGTAGCTCAATTTCGAACTACAATGGAAAAACAAACATCAAAGTAAATTTGAACCTCAATGCAAGCACAACTTAGAGCTCTAAACAACCTAGATTCTCCACAAGCTTGCTACATATTAGATGCAAAAGAATTTTTACATTTTTATGCATACACAATCTAGCTTGAATCATTCACTATCATCTTAATAGTAACTCTTATAAAAATTCACTATCACCTTAATGATTCATTCAACAATAGTAAATACTTGTGAGATTTAGTACCACTTTATTTCATTATAAAAATGAAATATTTGTACAATATAATTATTCTTATTCAATAAAAATAATCAACATTTTTAATCACTACTTCATTAATAATAACTTATTAATTAATAATTAATAATTGGTTACCTCTCTTAAATACATAAATATAGTGAATCATTAATTTAAAATAATAATAACTAGCTTTACTCACACCCTCATAAATCATGTTGAAATTTAAGTAAAGTTTGATAAAGATAAATCTATAAGGCGTGTCTTTTTTAAGAAATTAGTGAAAATGAAATCAACTCACACCCTCATAGTCCCCAAAATTTGGATAAAGTTGATAAAAGATAAACCTATAAGACGAGTAATTGATAAGATAAACCTATAGTTAGCCTATGTTTGTTGGTGCTTCCATTTATTATATTAAGCACTCTCCACCTCTTCCATTGGGTATTGTTCACATGTCCAATAAATAGGAGGATGCTATATTAGAGGGGTGCTGAAACTTATAATACCACATCATTTATAATAAAAGTGTTCCTTTTATTTCGTTTACTCACCAAAATAAGATCCACTTAACTTGAGCTTGATTTGAACTCTTATATTATTTACATAAGAATTGGGAAATCGTTTTCCTACACAATGTCTCCTAGGCTTGCTAAAAAGAAACATTCACTATAAATTCCTAGCACTTGCTCTAAATATAATTAAATCACAATTTGAAAACTATATGATTTTGTCTACAAACCAAAACCCATCTCTTCTCCATAAATGTAATAACAACATCTCCACAGCACACAATAATAGATACATACTTTTCACCTTTGGTCTAGTGCTCATAATGAATCAAATAAAAAAGTGTTCATATATTTCCCTCTCACAATAGAATTATAGTTGCAAATGAAAATTCCCTAAGCTAAACCTATAAGACATGTAATCCATCACGTACCATCTTTGTCAATTTACCTTAAAGTCACAAACTTGTATATTGGTTTGTAACCCTAAAAGTCAAGCTCACTCCTCACTTTATACATTTGTGAATAATAAGTCACATATCTTTATGCCATCGTTTTCTATTTGAACAATGCTATGTTTTTTTGTCTTACTGTGCATTTTCATCCCTTCTATTGAGTTAGAGAACCATCTAGATAGTTGATCCTCTATCGTTTTGTATTTGAAGAATGTCAATCCTCTATCTTTTTGCACATCTGGGTTGTCGATCCTTTATGTTTGTGCACTTCTTTTAATGCCAAGATTGTTTTGCCAGAGATTTCACTTTCGTGCCTTCAATGAACTTGCGGTTTCTATTTGAAAAATGATATGTTTTGTTTGGGCTTATTGTGCATTTTCATCCCTTCGATTGAGTTAGACGACCATCTGGGCCATTTTGGCCGTCGATCCTCTATGTTTGTGCACTTCCTTCAATGCCAAGATCATCGTGCCAGATATTTCACATCCGCGCCTTCAATGAACTTGCTTGCAATTGTTCTGCAGATCTGCATAATATCTTTTTTGCAGAGAATATCTTTTTTGCCTGGCCTATCGACATTGTTGAGGCTGTGCATTCTCAACTCAACTCTTCGGAGAGGCAGTGTACTGTGGCTTCAACAAATCTTTGTGTGCATACCTCTGCCTCCTTTTGCAATTCACATTTGTTTCCAGTTGACACTTGCAATATTGGTCCAATTTCTAGGAACACCGAAGTCTAATAATTCTAGAAGATAGTCGTCTGGTTTCTTGGCACTCCAATTCCATAGCTATTGATACGGTTGGCTCATTAACATCATCCATCAGGTGTGTTCTGGATTTGACCCTCCTAAAATTCGAGTGTATAAACTTGTGTAATCCCTGTTATTTAATTTCATTAGATACTCTATAGGTTTTCTTGGTTTCTTTTGCATACATGCTTGTTGCTTTCTTTGCAAAAATGTTTGTTGGGGCTGAAAAAACACTGCCAAACTCACAGGACCTAAATAAATTATATGCTACTTGCTCTGTTACATGTTTGTTGTAGCTGAAATAAACACTGCTAATCTCCTAGGATCCAAATTACTTATATGTTGCTTGCTTTGTCTGATTTATTTTATTACGAAGCATCAAGAAGGGATTCTTGATATTCAATCCCACTCTCGGGTATCCCTATTCCATAAGCTTGTAACTTCTCTAAAAAATTCAATAGTCTTTTCATTCGCCTCTTCTATGTACATTCGCCTCTTCTATGTACATGGATTACATCTAATTTAACATTGAAGTTTGAAGATAACCTGCACATAAGTGAAATGCAATAACATTTATACAAATGAAATTTATATTATATTATTACCCGCCAACTGCATAGGAGAGCTATATATTTTATAAAGTTAACTGTATATTAGCTTGTGAGAAGCATCGCACCAAGTATCATAAGAGTGATGTAAATTGGGCCAATTAAGAAGCTTGAAATTGTATTTTCAAGCACTCTCTCTACTTCTACCTTCTCTGAGGCGGATTTGCCTAGACTATCAACTCTATTCATGCCATAACACAACAGAGGCAACCGTAGGATATAGTTGTCTCTTCATGGAATCGTGTGTTTACATGCAGGCAACCACCCCAAATTTCAAAACCTTTTCCAACATGACTCTTCATCCAGCACGTGTTTACATGCACACAAACACATGTTTTACAATCGATGGCGATGGTAATTTCTGAGCTTTGTTCTGCAGCTTGATCACTCATACCTTTGATGACACAATACTTTGGAGGTTTCATAGGATGTCCAAATATGAACAACAGGGTTAATGGAATCTGATCCTACAAGGAAAACCTTCCCTTGCATTTCACTCACGAAAGTGTTTTCCAAGTTAAATAGGACTTGATCCATTTGTGTTTGGGGCCGTGAATCGCATTTTATGGTCAAAGAGAAATAACAATGTATTTCATCTGCTAATATGTTGTTTCCTGTCCTAATATGTTTTCCTAATCTCCAACTAGGTTGTACATCCCATCCCCCGTTCCCATGTCATTTTTCGGGTTGTCCAATGTCCATCGCACCTTCCACTCCTTTATCTTTATAATATTTTCATGATCCTGCTTTATTCTAGTAAATTAAGTGGCCTTTTCTCATGAATTTATTTACTGAGGGGAAGTACTGATACGAGAGTAATAAGGGCGCTTAGCGACCTTTCCCAAACTATACTCTCCCTCACAAATTCATTAATAAATCTCTGTATTTATGCTTTAGGTAAACTCTTTCGATTGATTGGCTTCCTGTAGATGCTTATGACGATCAGTTAATATATTTATTAGAGAATTTCACATTCTTGTTGATCGGGGCTAAATAACTTTTTATTTGTAAAGCCCTAATATATGTGAAAACAACTTCAATGATGGGTTCAAATCAAATTATGTTTATTTCATTTGTTTTTTTAGGGGAGGTGTTTAATACGTATATAATGTTAGTAAGCTGGGCGATATAGGTGTCTTAACTTTTAGTAGGTATAAGCATAGCAGTAGGTGTGGGTGTTCTGTTTGTCCCCTGTTATGTTGTAAACCGAAAGAAACAAAATAATCTAGATAAACAAAATTTAAAAGGTGGAATCCATTTATAGTATTCTACTACGGAAATAGTGATCTCGATGGAAGTATGGAGGCCGACAAATTGTTTCCTCATGAACAACTTCTCATCAAAATAATGGTAACTCCTAAAATAGTTGTATGTTTCATCTTTATCATGGTTATCGTTACTATGGATTCGCTCCCTATTCTTTTTGAGGATTCTCTTTTGCTCTCTTATCAATTTTCATCTCTGACTATCTCAAGATGCTTGAACCAATCTCCAAGAGCATTCTCCCTGAGCTCGAATAGTCACCAAAGATTTTTAAATACTGAGCTTGCAGTTCAGAACCAAACATCACGTTACATGCTGCCCGAAACCAAGTGAAACTTAAAGTAATGCGTCTTCAACTACAGGCCAAGTGGGTTTTATTTTCAATCTCACGAAGATGTTTTATGGTGTTTACCCAAGCTTTAGTGGACTACACTGTCCATGTCCCCAGCAATTAGAACAATATTAATGTCTTCGTACTCCTTTCCTACAAACATCTTAGGTGCTCATGCCTTGTTGTCAGTTGTTTTGGTGAATACATTCTTCTAGCGGATGAGGGCAGAGGAATAGTCGATGAGGTGAGAGGAATAACCATAGACCTCGAGTGCAATGTGACTATTGGAGTTAAAAAAAAAAATATCACACATTCTATCAGCATGAAGAAAAGAATTATAGTCTCCCGTTGGAAGCTTTGCTTGCCTGAGCATGAGGAGAGGCCAACTAGTTTAAAATTTTTGCAGCCCATCTTAATGAGATATATCGTAAGAACCAAAACTGGAGAAAGACCTATCTTAAAGAGATCTATTTATAGTAGTCTACTACGGAAATAGTGATATTGCGCATCAATCTATTTGTTCCTCATAATCAATAGTTGAGTTTAGTGACGAACCCAGTATTTGAACTTGGGTTAAATGTGTTGTGACATCTTTTATCAAGCTTACCTCGGCTTCTTACCCTAGTCTATGATAGCCACTCTAATGGTGCTCGCGTCCCACAGAAAAATAGGATACATAATGTCAGGGTAAGGTGCACTATCTCATTCCCCCGGTCAGGTTAAAGTTGAGAATTGTGTAGTGAGCTTCATGCTAGGCATTCTATCCCCCTCATCTTCTCTGTAGGTATTCAAAGTTGCATCCTCATGTGTGTCCCTCCATGTGAACCTCTAATCCTACAATGGAGTCTCATTCCAATCTCCAACTCCAAACCTACTTGTGTGGTGTGCATGTGACTGATAAATTGACTAGATGAAGGCCACTGAGTTTGGGATATTTCGTTCGCTTTGTTTTGATGACTGAATGAGGAGTTGCATTCTTTCTAGCAATTACTCTACCGCTACAAAGAAGAATTGCTCGCTTTGCACCGCTAAGCAGTAATATTTGGGATCTTTTACAGTGGGTATTTTCAGTGTTTCTGGGTTAAGCTTTGATGTGGTCTTACAGCCCTTGCTTTGAATACCAAAATAGGAGCATCATGGCAGTATTGTTTGGCAACAAAGTTCACAATGGACTGTGGGTCTTGTGGAAACTGCATTTTCTTGAGCACTAATATTGCAGCAAACATGGTGCATTTCTAGGAGGAAGATATTTGGTATAACTCCAATGATTATTGTTAACCCCAAGAACAAATTAAAAGGGGCATTTGATGGCTTTAGTGCTCCTATTGCACTTATGATTACGCTTTCCAATGTTCTCAATTGGCTTATATTTAAGCAAAGCGATAATAGAGGTCCCCAACCAAAAAAATATGCAAAGTATTGCTCCTATCCTCCTCGTAGGGGCACTAATATGCCCATTTCAGTTAGTTCTTTATACCCGAGTTCATAATTTATTTTAAAAGTATACCACCCTCCTTGTTGCTTAATAAGCTATTGAATTTCCTTATAATCAACAACAATCGCTACTCGAACAGTAGAAGGTAAGAATCCTACAATAGAAGAAGGATCATTGCTTCATAGTTGTGATGGAGAGAGGTGTTGGCTGGGAACCACCTCTCTTTCATACATGTATTTGTGTTATGAAAGCATATAAAAAAAAATTAGAGACCATTAATCAAAGTTACAGTAGATTTTCTTTTTCCTCCATATAGTAAAAACATAATTCCATGTTCAAGCATAATGCAATTGTTAAAACATAATTCCATGTTCAAGCGTAATGCAGTTGTTAAGAATTCTAGAAAGCTCATCTCCGGACATGGTGGTTTGCATTTTTAACGTCTTTGTTAATTTCTAACTGTAATCTCATCCACCAAAATTGCCTATGCAAGACAAAGACCTCAACCAACCGTTAACTTTATAGCCATCTAACATCCTTGGCTCCTTATTCAGTGCAACAATCCATTGGCACAATATAAGTTGCAAGACCATTAACCTTTCCCCCTATGAGAAACTACCCCTATATTTAATAATCCAATCTGCGTGTGATTCCAGTCAATCCCACGTTGACCAAGCCCTTCGTGTTGTAAAGCAGAGTGAACGAAGACCAAATAAGTAAGTCCACCATCCAATGACATAAATCCAAGTTTGATCCGATCAAAATGTACAAAGATATAATGTTATCTTAGCACCATTATGCTCGAGCGTATTTCATAATTTATTCATTCATACGTAGGACCATAGTTTCTTTAGTATCACGGTGAACACAAATCTCAGGTTTTAAATTTTAGTAATCAATTTCAAAAAAAGCTTTTAAATTTTAATATATTTTAATTTAAAAAAAAATATTTTTTTATATCTTTTAAAAAGATTTCAAATTTTAATATGCATTAATCTAAAAAAATATTAAATTTTAATATATTTTAATATTAAAAAATATTAAAAAATATTTTAAATTAAATTAATTTTAAAGACTTTAAATTTTAATATACTAATTTTAAAATATTTAAATATTCGAAAAAATTATTAAATTTTAATATATTTTTTTACCTTTATTTATTACATTTTGAAGAAAAAATTAAAATTGAAAACAATAATTCTAAAAAGACTTCAAATTTTGATATACATTCATTTTTAAAAAATTATTAAATTTTAATGTATTTTTATATTTTTATTTATTACAATTTGAAAAAAAAATTAAAATTGAATAGTTGTTTTTCTAAAATATTTAAATATTAGAAAGAAAAAAATACACCTCTAACAATTTGAAAGTGTTTTTTGCTTTAATTACTTTTTAATAACATTTAACTTTAATTAGATACATAAAACTAAATATTAAATAAATAAAATTAATATGTTTTATATAAATCAAACAAATTAAATTAATAATAGAAGACTTTTATCATGATTTCACTAAAGTCCTCTCATCTTCCATTAACAAGTTCTCCATTGAAGTTATTGTAGAATCCACTTTACTTTTTGTGAGCTTGGTGAATCAGAAAGGGGTGAGAAGTGTGAAATACCTCCATTTCACACTTTTACTTCATTAGGACTTTGTTTGCAAAGCACCTTTGGCATCTTTTAGAGTTAAAAATTGATCTCCATTTTGCATTTACTTTATACTCTTTTAATTAGTTTGCAACAATCAATTTTTTTCCTCACATGTTTGCATCACTGGCACACACTAAGTGAATTCAAGACCCTTAAAATAAACTTTGTAAATTTCCAACCAACTAAAATCCTCCATAGGAGGTGAAAAAACAAAATTTTAGTTAGGTAGGATTGATTGAGATAGGCATCCATTAATTCCCACCAATCTAGTTTCATTAACAATATTTTAAAACATAGCATTGTTGACTTATAGGGTACTATCAAAATCCTACTATAGGCAAGTGTTCAAAGAAAACTCGGACTAGAAGGGCATTGTGACCAAGGAGGTGAAATTCGAGGTATATTTTCCCTACTCTCCCCTACGAGTCACTTAGCTCGTTGTAGGGAGACAACACTATATCGTGCAGACCAAACCACTGATCCACACTTGACGCAAGATATCTTAGTGCACAAACTTAGGACATCTCCAAGGAGCAATTGTGGGTGTAATTGACTCCTGAAGTTAGCTATTGCTGTTGGGAGGTGTTTCCAAGTCGTATTGATTGGAACATTGGCCCCATTGTCGGTAGAATTGGCTCTTTGTTACCTTCACTAGTCAATTGGTGCGTGGATCCCATCATCACCATCAATTGTGATTTTGGAAGGCTTGATTACATTTGTGAGGAAGGAAGTTAGGTATTTTTAGGGGATTTACACTTTTAAAAAAAAATACAAGTTCACTAACTCGTAATTAAAAAAAACCTACATGTGGGAACTCTTGCACTAAATTGACTTTGCACATATCACTCAGTTTTTGCACCATATTGCATCTATTCTGGTTGGCATATTTTGACATTTTTTCAATTGTGTTTAAATTCCACCTTCACTCTCATTTGACACAAATCCTTCACCATAGAGGAACAAACCAACCCCTTAAGGTAGTCCCGAAAACTACAAGGCCTATCCTCTCTCTCGAGGGGTGTTTTACACCATCTCACCATGGTTCACGTGGAAGAAACTCTATCTAGGGTCGCTTCCAGGACACATTGATGGGATCATCAGGGCGAGGTTGCTCCTTTCTCGGTTCATTTTCTCCTATCAGAGATAGTGTTAATCCTTCTACCTACTCCACTGTTGGAAGAGGTTCAACTTCTTTCCTCCCCTTGGAAAGAATCTGACAAACATTTTCCCTCCCCTCCTCTTGGAAGAGGTTCTGCTTTGGATTCTCCTCTTGGAGATCCTTTTGACTACTTAGATCCATCCTCTCTCGTAGGAGGTCATTCGTTATTTTCAACGCCACCCCGGTCTCCCCCTTGTGGAAACCACACACAACATACAATGGCAGGACCAAATCCTCCTACCCTCCCTTTCATGGCTAGTGTAAATATCCCAGATTTGGCCAAACTGATCAATGACCATATTGCATATGATCCAACATGGCCAACTATGCCAAATAAAATTCCATTCGATATTCCTAAATTCAAAGGGAAGCAAGGGGATGATCTCTCCAACCATGTCATGTCCTTCCACCTGTGGTGTTCCTCCAACAGTATATTAGAAGACCCAGTGAGGCTTTGCCTCTTTCAGGGCACCCTCACCAGAATGACAACCAAATGGTATATCAACTTAACATGATCAGCCCATGCCACCTTTGCATTAGGTTTTTTGAGCTTTATTTTTATCTGATATTTTGTCAGTATTGATCCCCCGAGGTGTGCCTGAGGTACTCTAGAAGGATTTGGGGATAGACAACCTTGTACGTTCTCTTAGACCATATGTTCATCCATCCCCTTAGTACGGTATGTTAGACCATACATTTAGCTCTTCATGCTGAATTTTAGTTCAACACACCACATGGTCACCAGAGAACTCCTTCGAGTTGTCATATTTTGACTCCTCATAGTTAGGATCACCCACACATACACACATTAGTGGCACTATGGCTACTATTATCCCCCTGTCGAGTGGAGGAAACCCTCCTCCAAGAAATCCTTCGTTGAGGAATCCTCCATCAGGGAATCCTCCTACAGGAAACCCCCTCCAGGGAACCCTCCTCATGGGAACCCTCCACCAGGGAATCCTCCTCCTAGGAACCCTCCACCAGGGAATCATCCTCCAGGAAACCCTCTGCAAGGAGGTCCTAAAATGATAGCTTTCCATTTATGGCTAGCCTCAACCTCCCTGATTTAACGAGGTTGACCAATGATTCGATCCAGCATGATACAATCTGCCCCCCTATTCCTACCGAACTCCTGTCAGACATCCCAAACTTTGAAGGGAATGTCGGGGAAGACCCCTAAAATCATAGCATGTCGTTTCACCTATGGTGCTCACCAAACAACATCGTTGATGATTCTATTAGGATACACCTATTCGAGAGGACCCTAACTAGCACTATCGCTAAGTGGTATATTGACCAACCCCATGGGACACATACCAACTTCAACTTATATAAAACATGATCTATCTATGGCTATATTTGTATTTACATGATATAAAATTGGTAGATTGGTAGGTTGTGGATTGAACCATCTGTAATTCTCATCTTTTCTAAGCATTACACTGACTATTGGACTATATGTCTTTTACATTCTTTGTTTCATTGATCTCTTGATGGGTTGTCTTTTACTCATTTTACCTTCCCCATTCCTAATTCATTGGGTCTTCCACTATCCAATGCTACAAATTGATCATTCACCCTTGCAATCTCAGTGGGATCATTGTTAGCATTATACTACTATTTTCTTTAGCATCTTGTTTTCTTATACTAAGATGCATTAGCGATCCTATTTGTTACACCTTGATAATATGATATAAAGGGGGTATTAAAAATGGGTTGATAAAAATGGATACCTACAATATTTGGTGAAAATAGGGGTTTTCTTAATTGGAAAGGTATATTAGGAGGGGGGTTCAACAATACAATTTTATGAGGCATTTTCCAATATGTAATGAAATTAGGGATATTATTTAATATCCTACGAATGATCATGCTATGTAACAAGTTCACTGAGTGAACCCCCCGTGTCTAGCACTTCATCTGTGAATGGAGTAGGAACTGGGTCATGTAGAGATGCATCATTCAATTTTCTAAGGTCCACACAAATTATGATTTCACCCTTAGCTTTCTTGTCTTGAATTACCATAGAACTTATCCATTATGATTCTTCTACTAGTTAAATGATTCCTGCCTCAAGCATTTTATCAATTTCTGCTTTCACTATTTCCCTATATTTGGGATCGAATCTGTAAATTCTTTGCTTAATAGGCTTCGCATTAGGCTTGAGAGCTATTTTCATAACTCCCAAGTCACCTAAAATTCCTTTCATTTCAGAAAACTTGGTAGGGAACAAATCTTGATATTCGCAGAGTAGGCTTACGATATGTCCTACTGTCTCTGCATCCCATTAATCCTCAATAGAAGAAAAATTTGGTTCATCATTGGTACTAATATTGATCTTTCTGGTCTTCGCAAGTTTACTCAGATCCGGAATCTCCAAATCAGGTCCTTGTACATCACGTTTTCCTCCAGACTCAGGTATATTCACATCGCAAGGATCTTCATCTTCACCTTCGTCTAGTGTGAATTTATAATATTCAAGGGCATGCTCCAACTGTATTTCCCAATATGGTTTCTTATACACAGGCAATGGAACATCATTAAATATCTTTTTTTTAATTATTTGTAAAGCCTCATTGACACTTGGACAATCATCCTCAAAACTGAAAGTTGATTGAAATTTCTTTATCATCATGTGCTAATTTGTTGTGCCTTTGTGAATTGTTGCTTCTACATACCAGTTCTTTGGTATTTGATCCAATGTGTGCACAAACATATGAAACCATTATGTCTTTGGTATATGCATTCAGGATTTCAAGCAAAACTCTATATGATCTTTAGGATTAGTCTATCCGTTGTATTTTTCTTGTATAACCTCAGTTTTTTCTGCAAATATGATCTCCATTAAGTTCTTACATTTGTCCCATGTGTTCAAGTTGTCTTTGTGTGCATCCCACCACCTAATAGGTGTAGCTTGCAATGCTAGATCCAAAGCTGCTAGCTTATGTTCATCTGAAACTGATGCTAAATATTCATGAAGGAATGGATGGATATTACCCAAACCATCATAAGTAGGAATTGGACTGTGGTTAGGGAAAATAACTTATAGCAGAGGATAGATGCTACCAACGTACATGGGGATGACAGATAGATACATAAGGTTTCACATTCATTACTACAAATAAATGATATTAGGGTTTAGGAAAGAGTACATTATTTATGGCAGTTGGTCCTAGCTTTCTCCCAATCTCCACAACAATATACCTGCAAAACACACAGACCTTCCTCAAAATGATTTGACTATCAACATATAATGACATTGACAAACAATATAACATTAATTATAATCATAATTCTATAGAATTAACACTCTATTAGGAGGGGAAGAATATCTTGATCTTTATTGTCAAAGAAATGTAGCAAAATACAACTGATATACCCGATCTTGCTTCAAGCAATTCTGCAACCAAGTTCTGAGATCCTTATCCTCTCTTTACTTGAAATTCCTTCATCATAACAATATCTTTCTCCTCATTGGCCCTTTCCTCATGGATTCCCCTTGTATTTATGGCCAAGGCAGGAAGTTAGATTCGTGAGGCAGTTGAATTGGGAAGTTGGGGGAGTTACAATACCAAACTCAACTAATCCCAATTCATATTCTTAATATATTTTTCAATTTTGTCGTAAGATACCCACAAGTATGACACTAGGAAACAAGCATGTGATCTGTGGGTAGTTCTCTTGGAAACTTGTGCATACAACATTTAAGTGATGTGCATGGGTTTTCAATATTGGAACCTGTGCATGAACCGCTAGATGTCAATAATTAGAGTCACCTATTTTCAATGAAATATGCAAAAAAAATAAGGTTTTCAGCTGAAGATGTGGGATCTCAGCACTTAAGTCATCTAAGGTTAATATAGCTCTTCCATCCATAGTGTCCTTTTGTGTGATCGACAGTTCAATGTGATCACGGACGGAGAAGTGCTAATTTTACCTATAACAGATGACCCCTAATGTGTGAGGTTAGAGGGAAACGATGGCCGAAATACATTACAATCCAAGTCAGAGGAGGAGAAAGGAAACCACAGGATGAAGTCACAAAAGTACTTGAAAACAACAACCAAGGTCAGTGGGAAATTACAATCTTGACCTCAAATAGATGTTTAGTATGATAGAACATAATCTACAATACATTAACTGGGAGATTTATATAGCATGGCCACTGAAATACAAGCGTGGATTCATGTCCAAATAGGAGATCATAGCCATAACAACAAGCTAGATCTATGTCTCATTAAGAGCCAAAAATGAGTGTGGTTCAGTCTTGCGCAGCTTGGGTAATAACATACATATGATAATGCTATTATAGTCCCAAGGTATTTATCCAAAACCTCCCAAGGTACGAACCCTATCCATGTGAATAAATGAGCTGGATTAGAACATGGGGGGTACCATTTGATTACCGGTCATTGATGTATACCATTAAAAAACGCGAGGGCGTCCATCAATAATGAAAATGGCGCCCAAGGTACCTAGTACATTCTAACAAGTGTGAATAAGTGGACTTGAAGTCAAACACTTGAAGAATCCATGGAATAGGAGACATTGATGTATTCCCACTATCCAATAGCGAGGGAAATTGCCACTAATGATTGCAATCCCCAAGGTACTATCCAAAACTCTAAACTTCTTTCCCATAGCATGATGAGCTAAAGTCAGGAAGAATTCTGCTAGAAGGGGGGCCTTGATGCATCCTCCATCATCCAACATGAGGAACACTCATAAGATTGATTTGATTTGGAGTATGACTGATACAAGATGAAACAAACTGACACCAAGTATGGCCGGCGAATGAAGTCAAGGCAACTACAGAATGGCCTACATAGGTTGTATCCTTGAATAGTGAGCATGACACAAGAGTGACATAGGAAGCTTTTAACATAATGGTAACGTGATATAAACCTGCAATGTAGGAGACATTGGAAGATTATCCATATGATTGAAAGAGTAACCAATCGGAGGAGTAAAAACTTTGAGATCAAGTTCATCCTAAGGTCAAAAAATGATTCCCAACTTAATGATAGACTCAAAAGGTTCTTTGTTCAAGGACATGACTAACTTGTTTCCTTTAAACTAAAAATATGTTTGATACCCTTCCCTTCCCTTTTCTCTTTTTATTAAAGAATAGCCTTCTTGTTGATTTTAATGAGTCCAAGAAAGAAAAATCAATGGTCTCTCTTCATTTTTGAATCAATATCGAAGAAAGAGGGAGAAGACTGCTTGATACAAGTCCAACCATGTGTGAATTTAATGATCCCATGGGAGGAAAACTTAGGACCTTCTTCATTTTTTATAGAGTTTGAAGAAGAGATAGACAAATGCTCTATAACACTGATCCATTTAATATCAAGCCCATATCGGTTCATGCTCGCTAGCTTTTTCTTTTTCAAGGAGTCTGAAAAACTTAAACAATAACTCCATACACCTACTAGTGGATTTTAATATCGAGCCCGAGTTGGTATGTGCTCACCGGTGTTTTCTTGTTTGAAGAGTCTGAAAAAATTAAACAATAACTCTATATACCTTCTCGTGGATTTCACATCGAGCCCAGGTGGGTGAATGCTCGTTGGTGTTTTCATGTTTCAAGAGTCTGAAAACCCTAAAGAAGAATCCTAAAGGTCCTTTTTCGTACAATTATTCTCCTCACCCAAAAAAGTGTAAAACAATGAGAGAAGAACTCTTCTAGCCACATATGACTAGAGTATACCTTTTTCGTAAATGATCCAAAAAGATCCAGAAAAGAGGTAAACTTATACCTAAGTGGATGAATGTTCAAGTCCTTTAACGAGTCTGAACAAGACAAATGTACTTGGCAATATTCTCATATTTAAAGAGTCTAACAAGAGCATGAAAGAACTCTATAAAAATATATTTCCGTAAAGGTTTAATGAGCTCGAAAAATTAAAATTGTGACCTCCTTACTATTTTTAATGATCTCAAAGGAGAGATGGAAGAATGATCATAGCCTCCTTACTATTTTTAATGAGCTCGAAGGAATGATGGAAGAGTGCTTGCAACCTCCTTACTATTTTTAACGAGCTCGAAGAAAAGGTGGAAGAATGCTCATTGGTGTATCAATGTCCAAATGAATGGCAGACTGCATTATAGACTCTAGAAAATATTCATCAGAAGGAAGTATATCATCCCGTATAGAACACATATCTAAACATTCAGATGGAGTCATGACCTGGTAAATTTCTGGGACCCAGTCCCGAGAAAGTAAGCATGAATTCAGAGGCTTATTCTCAGTTAGCAATTGGACTCAAGGAACAATATGCCACATAATTTGATTGCGACATGGTAGTGCCTATTGGCGAGGGATATACTTGGTCTATAGTTGGGTAATAAGAGGGATCAACAAATGTAAGCTTATCGATAGTGGCAATGCTTTCATTGTGAGGAAAATGCATCACACGAAAGAGCATAGACACCACACCCTGCATAGAATATATGTAATCACGCCTTAGGATTATATAAAAATCCATAGGGTCCTTTAAAACCATAAAATCAACTAAGACTGTTTTTCCACCCAAAGTAATAGGTACTTGAGGGAGGAATCCCACCGGTTCACTAGGTATTCTATCAAAGGTCGAAGACCAATTAAAAATTAGAACAAGGTTAGTAAAACCTAAATATATCCAATAATAAGGGGATAAGACACTAATAGAGGATCCTTCATCTACAATACATCGGTGAACCGCATGGTTTCCGATATCAACCTTTATCTAGAAAGGTGTGGAAGAAGGAAGGCGAGGCCTAGTTAGACTATTCCAATCAAAGTAAATGATCCCAGAGCTTGGTAGGGGTTCACTCGGCATAGATGAAGTGCCCCCCATTTCAAAAACATCTGAACTAGTAATGCACAAGACTTCAGGGGTAGGTGCATCAGTATCCAAAGGACTGATGAGATCGGTTGAAGATTGCATCGATTCAAACACTTCACTCTCCGAAGGAAGAGTGGGGTTGGCCAAAGACTATTTTGGTTCAACCAATTTATCACCCAAAGGTTGACCAAGCTATTGGGAATCTATAGAAAAATCAAGATAGAGGATCCTTCAGACATGGACCACACTCTCCACACCTCTGGAATAGCAGGTGATAAGCTTGAATAATAGGTATCCTAATAGCCTTTTTCCCACTGTGAAGCACAAGGAAGGGTGAAGAAATACACTTGTTTTGTGGGAGAAATGATTTACTTTGATTATTTAATGAAGTTGTTTTAAAGATTATTCTTTTATGTTTGAAAGCGTGTTCAATAAACTAATTATATCAAAAATGAGTATGATTGAGTAGGTGCAGGTACACTAAGGGACAAACATGTAAATCAAGTGAAGGACTGAAAGATCATACAAAGCTCAACGCATTTTTCCCCGATTTATAGAGAGAACTTTTTTTCAACAGGATCGGCAATTAGACATATAGTTAGGTTAAGCATTAGAGGCATATATATATGGACCTCTCGGGTAGCGAGGGGATCCTGCTACCATGTTTGAGAACCATTGTTTTATGTTTTTATACTACTGAGACATTTTATGTTACAGACCTTTATGGAACTATGAAGTTACTATTTTGAATAAAGATATTGATGTTGCTTTCAATTCGGCGTCTATAATTTTTCTTCACTCCTGAGTACGAGTTGGAAAGAACCCCCTCAACACGTAAGTCAGGGGATTTTTACTATTCAGGTATTTTTCATAATGTGCCTTGTATTGACTTAATCTATAGCGCATGTGAAAGTATTTTTGATGACATTCAAATAGCACAATTTGATTTCTATAGTATTGTGACCATTCTGATTCCGTAGTAGGTTATAGTGCATTCTATAGTTCGGTAACGCTGTTTCTATAGTCCTGTAGCAGCATTCTTCCAAGAAACATTTCAACACTTATTTTCCTGTGTGCTTGCATTACTTATGAAACAATGATCCAGATATTGAAGCTCATGCACTTTTCCATTATTATAGTTGCTCATGAAGATTGATTACTTTCAGCACATTGGTTAATTGATGATTAATTCGTAGCATTGGATATTTGCATTTTGAATTTAGTTTTTGGCATTTGAATATTTTAGATCAAATTTCCAGTTTATGTATTTGAATTACAGTATTTACTTCTTAAATTAGAAATCCATCTTTCGGTATTTTAGAATAGATCTGCCAAGTTTTCAGCATTCGAATTCATAGTATAGATTTACTGTTTTCCGCAAGATTAATTCTTAAAGTATATTTACTGTCTTCAGCATTCAAACTTCTTAGCATAGGTATTTCTCATCAATAAATTAGGCAATCCTTTCACAGCTTATTCAATTTCTTTTTAGGAAAACCTTTAAACATTGATACCGACACCCAACCATGACAAAGAATATCCTATAAGAGCACATATAGTGCCAGCACCTCTGAAGTTTGTGTGTCCCCCAGGTTGATAATTAAAGTAGGCTCCTGGTCTAGTTTCCCTCATTAGGAATCCATTCTAAGAGCTCACCACTTTTTGGCGTCATTGCTGGGGAGGTGATAAATCTTTTAGGAGAAATCTTCGAAAACAAAACAAAAAGGAAAAAACAACATATATGAAAACACGAAAAAAAAACATAAATATTTTACCAATGAATGCCTCGTCGACAAAGGGATAGGTTTGGATGCTTTTTTTCTAGGCATCCTATGAGTAACAACGGTAACAACAGTTTTGACCACGCTCAATTTGAATTCCTAAACTCTGAAAATGAAACTGATTCTACATACGATCCAAACAGAGACAACCTCTCTGCTAGTTCAAGCTCAAACACCACCATGGCAGACGAAGAAGAGGAACGTAGAGAGCTGTTCACCTTTCCCATTAGCATACCTCTTGGAGATGCCAAGATGAAGAATATCAACCCTAACAATCTGCCAAACTTCCATGGTTTGACTTCAGAAGATCCTGACACATTCTTGTTTGAGTTTGAGGTAGTTTGCAGATCCTTTGATTACACTACAAATGCACAAAAGCTGAGGCTTTTTCCCTCCACACTAAAAGATTTATCACTTAGGTGGTTCATGAGTTTAGAAGGAAATAGTATTTTTAGCTGGGACCAAATGAAACAAGCATTCTTAGAAAAATATAGGGACTATTGCAAAGCAAAAGATACAAGGGATGAAATATTTAGGATGTAGCAGGGAGACCGTGAATCCTTAAAAGACTATGGCTAGCATTTTCAGCTCAGCTACAAACGAGCTAGCCATTGCACCCTATACCCTAAATCGCTGAAACTTATCCTTCTTAGAGGGATCAAAGAAGAGAATTTTGAGATCTTAAACCTCTTGGGAGATAGAGACATATTCCAGAAAACTTATGACCAGATACTACAGATCTTCAAAAACCATTCTAGGTCTAGGAAAAGCAAAAATGGGACAAGAGATACACATCTATCCATAGGATCATAATCATCTTTAGGACCAAACCTTACAAAATCTGATCTAGGGAACCTCCTTGATGACATGAAAAATGACATCCTACAATCCTTGACCATGCAACTTGATGCACTCCAAATAAAGAAGAAGCAAGATGAAATTAACCAAGCCTTGGCAGTATTCTGTCCTCGTTGTAGAAAGAAACATGAGAAGGGGCAGTGCACATTAAACATCATAGAAATATGTGGTCTCTGCATTGACGATCACTCCACTGATAAATATCCTCTCTTACCCTCATGTAAGGCTGCTATTCAAGATCCCGCAACTGAAGGTGCAATAGAACAGGTCTGTTTTAAAAATCAAAGGAGGAGTAATTTTGTTAGACCATACCAACCTAGAAATCAAGCCTACTATAATCAGGGCCAACAAAATTGGAACTTTGCACCAACTCCATGGCAAGCATAACCAAATGCAAACCAATGGCAGCAAAATCAACATACTTATCAGCAAAATCAACAAACTTATCAACCAGCCTATCAACAACCTTATTACCCACTGTCTTACCCTCCATACCCCCCACCTTTTCCTCCATCAACCATGAATTATGCAAATCAGTAGCCCCATCCATCAAATTGGAGAGCCTTATTACAACTGCCACTTATTATGCCGCCCCCATAGAATCAACCACCCCCCAAACCCCCACCAATTCCATCCCAACCCATCCCAAAACCTAATAATAACAAACCTGCACAACAGCAACAGACCTATAACGCTAAAATCACACAATTCCCTACCTATGTAGTAGACACCATGGAAATACACTAAATAAACCTCAAGTCTGGGAAAACATTGCAAAAATACACACACAGAGAATATCCAAGAACCTGAGGCTCACGAACAAACGACACAACCCCATATTCAGCATCCGGATGAACCAAACCCTCAGGAGGAAGAAACTCAACCACTCACACGAAACAAAAACCCTCCATTTCCAGAGAAACTTATACAAAGTACAAAAGAGGAAGAAGAAAATGCAATTTTAAACGAATTGAAGCACTTAAACATTCAAATTCTGATTTTGCAAGCCATAAGGGATGTACCCATATGTAACAAATTTATTAAAGAAAATTGTCTGAAGAAACCTAGTAGAAGAAAGCGTGACCCGCCAACCATAAATGTAGTGAGACAATTAGTAGATTTAATGCTGGGTATTATTATTAACCCTAAATATCTTGATCCAGGCAACCCTGTAGTAAACATGACCACCAATAACAGACAAATAGACAAAAGCCTATTCGATTTGGGAGCTGCTATCAATGTGATGACAAAGGATACTATGATACACCTAGGACTCCAATCAATGGTCAGACCAACAACTACAGTACTCCAACTAGCTGACACATCCACTATGAAACCCGAAGGGATGCTCGAAGACATTATTATCAATATTGAATCCTGGGAATACCCAGCTGATTTCATTGTTATCGAGGTAAAAAGTAAACTTAGCGGTTATCCAATCATACTAGGAAGACCTTGTTTGGAAACTGTAGATGCTTACACAGGTTGCAGATCAGGAAGCGTGACTATCACCAGTGGACATGCCAGGAAGAAAATCATGATTTACCCACCAGCAAGGAAATCTTCAAACTTAGAATATCAAAATTGGACTGATGATTATAACGACACACCAAATAAAAACCTAAGACCTATCCTAACAATTGATGTTGCACTATCATTAAAAGCCATAGACGAAGATGGTCATATAGATAGGTTTATACAAAATGCATATTCTAACAATATGGTCTTGAAATATTTTTTGACACAGACCAGCAACAAGAAGGAGAAAGTTCAAACCAGAACTTAAATAAAATGTGGGAAGAAGTGCTATCTCTAGAAGAACAATCAGAAAAAGCAAAGACAATGGAAATTATGCCTGGAAATATAGTCAACATTAATTCCAATCTGAAGCCAGAGCAAGAAACACAGTTAATGAAGGTACTATCAAAACAAAATAAAGCTTTTGCATGGACATATGTAGACATGAAGGGTATACATCTTGATATCTGCAAATATTACATTTACATCAAAGAAGGTTCTATTCCTATTAGGAAACCACAAAGGAGGCTGAACCCAGCATTAAAGGAAATTGTCAAAGTAGAACTACAAACATTATTAGATGCAGGGTTCATATATCACATCTCTGATAGTGAATAAGTCTCACCACTGGTTATAGTCCCTATAAAAGGAGGAAAATGGAGAATTTTTGTGGACTACAGAGAGCTGAATAAAGCAACCAAGAAATATCACTTTCCTCTCCCATTTATAGATCAGGTACTAGACACATTAGCTGGGAACAAGTATTTCTCATTTTTATATGGTTTCAGTGGGTATAACCAAATTCTAATACACCCAGTTGATCAAGACAAAACAACGTTTACATGCCCATGGGGTACTTATGCATACAGAGTACTACACTTTGGGTTATGTAATGCTCCAGCAACATTCCAAAGGGCCATACTAAGTATATTCTCTCATTTTAGAAATGATAAAATGGAAGTCTTCATGGATGACTTCACACCCTATGGCCAAAACTTTGATTAGGCATTGAACCATCTTGAATTAGTCTTGAAGAAATGTATTGAGATGAGCTTATGTCTGAGCAATGACAAATGCATAATGTTAATGGAAGAAGGCATCATTCTTGGGAACCATATATCACAGAGAGGGATAGAGGTTGATCAAGAAAAAGTTTCAGTAATCAGAACGCTGCCACCACCTGTCAAACAAATGGATGTGAGAAGTTTCCTTGGGAAAACAGGATACTACAGGAGATTTATTGAAAATAATAGTAGGATTGCTGCACCAATGTTTTCCCTTCTCACAAAAGACACCGAGTTCATATGGACAAACCATTGCATGAGAGCATTTGATAACCTTAAGGAGAAAACAATTACAACTCCAGTACTCCAAGGACCAGACTGGGAACTTCCATTCCACATCCACTTAGATGCATCAGATAAGGCCACTGGATCTGTCCTTGGACAAGAAAGAGACAAAAATCCCTATGCTATGTATTATATCAGTAAAAATTTGGGAGGGGAAGAATTAAATTATCCTGTTACAGAGAAGGAATTTTTGGCTGTCATCCATGCCATTAACAAGTTTAGCAACTACATAATAGGTTACCGAGTTTTTTTCCATACAGACCATTCAACAATAAGGTATCTCACAAAGAAACCTAATACAAGTGCTCGAATCATCATGTGGCTACTCCTACTCTAGGAGTTTGACATCACAATTATAGACAAGCCAGGAAAACACAATGTAGTGGCTGACTTTCTATCTAGGCTCACACATGGGAAAGACAGTGAAGTGGTGAATGACAGTTTTCCTAATGAGCACCTTTTTTCCATATCAACAAGAAGCCCATGGTTTGCTGACATCGCAAACTATTTAGTGTCTGGGAAATTTCAAGAACATTACAGTTACAAAGAGAGAAATAAAGTAATAAGGCAGAGTGCCACATACACATGGATAGAGGGAATGCTCTTCAAACAAGGACCAGATCAAATAATTAGAAGGTGTATTAGAGAAGATGAAGTGCATGACATAATGCATGTCACTCACAATGAACCCTTTGGAGGACACTATGCTGCAAAGAGGACAACCTACAAAATTTTGCAAACAGGGTATTATTGGTCAGCACTCCACAAGGATGCTTATGAATATGTTTCACACTGTGATGACTGCCAAAGAATGGGGAAACCAACACAAAAGGAAGAAATGCCACTCCATCCCCAAATATCCTTGGAAGCATTTGAAAAATGAGGATTTGATTTCGTTGGTCCAATAAACCCACAGTAAAATCAGAAGAGCTACATCCTAGTATGCATTGACTAGCTTACAAAGTGGACTGAGGTAGCAGCACTTGCTGGAACAAATGAAACCAACATGGAAAAATTCTTCACTGAGCAGATCTTTCATAGGTTTGGAGTACCAAGAGAACTAGTCTCTGATCAAGGCCCACAATTTACATCAAATCTAATAGAAGACTTACTTAAAAAAACAATGTCAAGCACATACAGTACTCCTATCACCCTCAAGCCAATGTTCAAGCTGAGGTAGAAAACAAAGAATTGGAAAGGATTTTGACAAAGACTATCTAACTCCACAAAAGAGATTGGGCAAACAGGCTAAGTGAGGCAGTTTGGTCTTACAATACCACATTGAAGACAACAATAGGATTCACACCTTATGAGTTAGTCTATGAAAAGCAAGTCATGCTGCCAATTGAATTTGAAATAAAGACATTAAGAATTGCAACAAAGATAAATATGGAACTATCAGAGATCCAACAAGAATGCATGCTCCAATTAAATCAACTGGATGAGCAACACCAGCAAGCACTTTCCCATACTGAAATCATCCAGCAACAAAGGAAGAAGTGGCATGACAAACACATAAAAGATAAAAAGTTCAAGGAGGGTGATTGGGCACTACTCTATGACTCTAGATTCCATACTTTCAAGGGAAAACTAACAACAAGATGGCTTGGACCTTACATTATTGAAACAATCTATGAAAATGGAGCTGTCAATATTATTACAATTGATGAAGAAGAGTTTCCCATGATAATAAATGGACATAGGCTCAAACTTTACAAGAAGCCACAGTCAAAGGAGGAGTTCACACAGGTGCTCTACCAGCAACAACTAATGCTGATAAAGAAGATGGAATACCATTGAAATCCAGTTCATGGAAAAAGAAAAAAAAAGAGAGAAAAAGAAAAATGAATGAAAAAAAGGAGAAAAAAGAGACATAACTGAAATAAAGATACAACATGATGCATTTAGGTAAATCACAGGTAAAATTGCAGGGCATCATACATCCCCATGAAGAAGAAGAATGCACATTGCAACTAAATAAAATGAAGCAAGCCATTCATCAGATTATAACTGAGCCAACAATCAAATCAAGAGAGCCAGGTATTGATATTCAAGCAAGCCAGAATGTATTCAATTCAACCAGCAAAAATATCAAGCACTACAAAATTCAATCAAGCGAGCCTGCCATTATTTAAACAAGCCTGCCATTATTCAAGTGAGCCAGCAATTTATTCACACAAGCATGGCACACCAGCAAATGAGCCAGCACTAAATCAGACATGGGCACAAAAATCAAAACCAACCAGATGGAGCATTTTCAAAAGAACGAAAGCAGAAAAAGCAAACATGTGTAACTACAAACATGCTGAAAATAACTACAGACATGGCAAAGATATACTACAGAATCCAACACACACAAAATCAGTCTGCAACAAGCACTTAGGTACGGTAAGCATACAAAGGTAATCTCAAAACATCTTTGTTTTATTTTTAAGGTCAAATCATTATCCCGCAAGACAATTATTTCTGAAGCTGAGGACAACTTTTAAATTAAGTCGGCAGCAAGGTTTAGACTACCTCAAGAGATCATGATTAGCCACCTTCGTCATGTCAGCAAATGATAAACCCTCATCTAGCCACCATACTTCCAAATAATCGGAGCAATGTACAATCATGAAATGAAATGCAGGGCTCGATCAAGCAACAAGTACAACAAATGTTGATGAAGATAAGTGTAGAAAGGCAATTAAGAAAGGCTGCATAATCTTTCAAAAAGCCAGTTTTGCATATATGAAACCTCTTAGAACTCTCCAGAAGCAAGGAATTGGAAGTTAGTGTGGTCACACACCCAGCAATCTAGCCCTCAAACTTGTAATCAACCTCGACCATTTGAGGTAAGATAGCCACGCTCCAAGTGTTGGTTTATTGTTGTAGTAAAGGATTTCAAGATGACAAAATGGTTCAAAAAGAGAGAACCGAAGGAACACAACACTATTTATCAGAACCCGCCAATCTTAACAATCATCTGCAATGCGGGCTGTATGCCTTTCATCTTAGTATTGAAAGGATACAATACAGGGGTAGCTATGGAATTTGCAAGAAATTTAAAGCACTTCAAGGATGAACAATATGTCACCCGAGTGAAGGGATTACGTATAAGGTTGGATGATGAAGCAATTTCCAAATTCACTGGTCTAGCAATGGGTCTGCATTGGAGCAGAGACGACCGGGAGGCAAACCATGAAGCAAAGGCAACATTTTTCGAATGAGGAAAGGTCTACGATGAAGATAAAAATGGAGTCAAAAGACTCTCCATGCCGACACCATGGGATGAAATGGCTACAATTGTCCAGAAATACATTACATGCACTGGTAGGCTAAGTTATGTCCCTATTTTTCATTTTCGAATTCTGGAGCTGCTGAGGCACAGGGGCCATCTTCCATTGAACAACAACATCAGTATTCCATACTATCTTCTCCTATCTCTAGGAGAAATGTGCAGGAAAGTGATTCAACAAAAAGAGGATGCGTTAGCCCACCATGGGCTGATCAAATTGATCATTTGTGAGGAATTAAAAATGCAGATCCCATAACTTTCTTGGGAAGAATTCATGTTGGTAACTGTTGAGGATCTTCAAAGAATGAAGTGTACACCCACAATCGGCATACCCCTACCTCCTGGATCAAAGAACAAGACCGCCTCCACATCAAGGACTAAGAGGAAATCGACCTGGACATCGTGGCTGATACCCTGATGAAAATAAAGCATTCACAAGATGACTCCGCCAAAACGGAACTAGGGATTTCCAACAGTGATCAAGGGTCGAAGAGACGAAGTAAAATATTCACACAGACATCTAGAATCCAAATCACCAAGGAGGTGAAAAGGGAACCCATCACCCTAGTTCAAAATGTGTCTGATGATGATGATGATCTTGGGGTGGATCACGAGGACCCCACTACACCAGAAGAGGATGAATAGGAAGGGCAGGATGCAGAAGAGGAGCAGGATGAACAAGAAGAATAGGATGCAGAAGAAGAACAGAATGCACAAGAAGAGCAAGATGAATTCCAAGGGAACCTTCCTGAGCACAATGAAAACCTTGGGGTCGCTGACCAACTCGCTGAGCATGGGAAGAACTAGAAAAGCTCAGAGAGGAGCTGGCATCATTGAAAATGGAATCTAGAATGTAGAAAATCCCGCCAATGTCTCCACTGTTTTCACTTGAAAAGACACAAATTTTGAAAATGCATCATGCAGGGGAGCTAAAACTAGCTGAGCAAAAAAATTCAGCACTTAAAGAGAAATTGGCTGAGGCACAAGAGGAGTTAACCAAAAAGGACCAAGAGATTGTTCAATTGAGGAACGTTTTGGATACTACCACTCAAATATATGATAAACTACTGGAGCTCAGGTCGCCATCAGCCATTTATGCAGTTTATCTACAAGAAAAGTGGGGCAAATTCCAGCTCCAAAGGTTAAAACAGGGACTCCTGATAGAGATAAACTCCCCCAAGAAATTTGTGGATACATCTCTAGACTCCACAGAGTTTGAGAAGGACCAAGTAAGTGTATTTTTCTTGCACAATTTTGTAGTTCCTAGCTCGTCCAACTGGTCACCAAACCCTTACATGGGTGATTTCTAGTTGAGGGCGTTGTGTTCATGGATGAATCACGAAATTGAACGAGCTCAGGACTACCACATTTACGTTGCAGCAAAATGGAAAAATCCATTATGGGTTAGGGCGGAGGTGACTCACCCTGAAAGAATAATTTACAACCATAGGAACATCACCCAAGATGAGGAGCTGATCCCCATTCTCCTTGAGAAGCAGCAGGAGGCTATGGCACACTTTGATGTTACTCTTTAGAGAACACACAAAGAGGTTCATGATTCTATTAATGACAGATGGCACAGAGTAGCAAGTGATCTAAAAAGAAAAGAGATTCACTCCCCTCTCTAACTTCAAGTTGCTCTCTTCAAAACTAAACTGTATAGGGAATCCTTGATAAAGAATCAGCTCAGATGGATTGGAATGAGGCTAAATCCCCCATTTTTCCTTCCCCTAGTTATTAAAGAGCAGATTAATGAAGAAGAAGAGAAAAGAGCTTGGGTTAAGCATGACCAGTGCATGGGTTACTACAGGCAGGCAGTAACCCCCAGGGTAGTCGCATGGGATATCAGAGAAGCTATTGAAGAACTGAAAATGTCACCCAAGGATGCGTGAATCCTTCAAGCATGGGGGAGATGATAATCCTGAATAATAGGTATCCTAATAGCCTTTTTCCCACTATGAAGCACAAGGAAAGGTGAAGAAATACACTTGTTTTGTGGGAGAAATGATTTACCTTGATTATTTAATGAAGTTGTTTTAAAGATTATTCTTTTATGTTTGAAAGCGTGTTCAATAAACTAATTATATGAAAAATGAGTATGATTGAGCAGGTGCAGGTACACTAAGGGACAAACACACAAATCAAGTGAAGGATTGAAAGATCATACAAAGCTCAGCGCCTTTTTCCGTGATTTATAGAGAGAACTCCTATTCAGCAGGATCGGCAATTAGACATATAGTTAGGTTAAGCATTAGAGGCATACATATATGGACCTCTCGGGTAGTGAGGGTATCCTGCTGCCATTTTAGAGAACCATTGTTTTATGTTTTTATACTGCTGAGACAATTTGTGTTACAGACCTTTATGGAACTATGAAGTTACTATTTTGAATAAAGATATTGATGTTGCTTTCAATTTGGCGTCTATAAGTTTTCTTCACTCCTGAATATGTGTTGGAGAGGGCCCCTCCAACACGTAAGTCAGGGGATTTTTACTATTCAGGCATTTTTTAAGATGTGCCTTGTATTGACTTAATCTATATCGCATGTGAAAGTATTTTTGATGACATTCAAATAGCACGATTTGATTTTTGTAGTAAAGTGACCATTCTGATTCCATAGTAGGTTATAGCGCATTCTGTAGTTCGGTAACGTTGTTTCTGTAGTCATGTAGCAGCATTCTACCAAGACATATTTCAACACTTATTTTCCTGTGTGCTTGCATTACTTATGAAACAGTGATCCAGATCTTGAAGCTCATGCACTTTTCCATTATTATAGATGCTCAGGAAGATTGATTACTTTCAGCAATTTGGTTAATTGATGATTAATTCGTAGCATTGGATAATTGCATTCTGAATATAGTTTTTGGCATTTGAATATTTTAGATCAGATTTCCAGTTTATGTATTTGAATTACAGTATTTACTTCTTAAATTAGAAATCCATCTTTCGGTATTTTAGAATAGATCTGCCAAGTTTTCAACATTCAAAATCATAGTATAGATTTACTGTTTTCCACAAGATTAATTCTTAAAGTATATTTACTATCTTCAGCATTCAAACTTCTTAGCATAGGTATTTCTCATCCATAGATTAGGCAATCCTTTCATAGCTTATTCAATTTCTTTTTAGGAAAACCTTTAAACATTGATACCGACACCCAACCATGACAAAGACTATCCTATAAGAGCACGTATAGTGCCAGCACCTCTAAATTTTGTACGTCCCCCGGGTTGATAATTAAAGTAGGCTCCTGGTCTAGCTGCCCTCATTAGGCATCCATTCTAAGAGCTCTCCAGTAGGGCATAGGTGAGTAAGGTGATCTCCCTTACAAAGTTTACAAGGGAACTTTGGCTTGCGTCCTATAAGCTTAGACTTCTTTACAACATCAATACTCTTAGCATGACTAGCATTGGCTGACAGCTTATCCCTAGCATGACTTGCAATGTCTGGTTTCTTAGAAGCAGAAGAATTTTGAACTACGAACCACACTTTTTTCACTTCTAGAAGTATAGGGCACAAATAGGTCAAGCGGTCTCCCTTGCAAAACTTACAAGGGAACTTAAGCTTCTATTTATTAGTTTTGTCGACAATGTCAACTTTCTCAGCATGACTTGCAGTGGCTTATTTAGTGTCTCCAGTATAACTCACAGTAACTGGTGATTGTCATTAATATGACCAGCAGTGATACATGACGTGTCCTCAACATGACTAATAGTGGTTGAAGACATACTTTCAGTATGATTTGCTGTGACTAAAATTTTTCTCCCAGCATGACCTCTAGAGGCTGGGTAGGTTCCCCCAACATGACTTCCAGAGGCTGGGTGGGTGTCCCCAGCTTGACTTCCAGATGATGGGTGTGTAGGTTCAGTATGATTTAGAGTGACTGAATGAGTTCTCCCAACATGACCTCCATAGGTTGGGTAGGTTCCCCCAACATGACTTCCATAGGCTGGGTGGCTGCCTCCTTGCTTTGGAATCTTCTCCCTATTCTTCCTCCATTTATTCCTTTTAGACTACTAGTTACTAGTATTACTATTTTCACCACATGAGGTAGAAGGAGGAGGACGAGAAGATGTTATTGGTGAAGAAGGCACAGGGTTCTGATGCTCTTGATTTGAGTTGCTTACTTGAGAAGTGTTAGGAGCATGCAAGGCATTCAGAGTGGAAAAAAACCAAACTGGTAGCCCTGTAGTGAATCCTAGAATATTCAAGGTATCCATTAAGGGAGTACCAATGTTCCCAATGAATGGAAAAGCACAAGGAGCACCCTGAACAAGGGTCCCTTCATTGGTGCTCACCGGAATGCTAGCCATAGTTTCGAACTCAATGAGCAAAAAGTCTCTAAGTCCAACTAAGAACAAGAAGCACAAAGAGCACAACACTAAAAATTTCCTAAAGTAATCCAGACCAGGAAAACGAAGATAATACTCTCAAGAGTTAGTCTTGGATGATGAGGTCCCAGAACAAACTAGTAGAATATCGAAGGTCAGTTACACGACGTCCAATATAGGTCCTATGGGTGAAAGCCTTTGAATCACCAAACCGCCCTCCCAATATTACTGTAGAAGGTTACCTTCCGTGTCTGTCCTAGGTGTAGTGTAAATAGCCTTCCACTATACCTGTGTAGAGCCCTAAGGTCAAGATACTAAGGATACCACAAATACGAAAAATACCTGGGGGGATAGTCGTCATTCTTGCCAAAACACATGGGAAAGGTAGCAAATCCTGAAATCCAAAAGTAATTGAAGTACTAGTGGACCCCTTTATGAAAATCCACCCTGATGTATGCTCGAAAGGAAAGTGAGGGGTTCTCTCCAACAATTCCAGTATCACACAACCTCGTGCTTAACTCCGGTTTAAGTGGAGCTTCCCAGAATATTTTGATAAGACTAGGTTTACCTAAAATATTGTCTCACTACAATTTTTTATCAATGAAACGATTGCGAAAATTTTAGAGTCATCTATCCCGAAATCCTATCCTAAGCTAGTTAGTGTAGTGTCAAACCTAAAAAGAAAGATTACTAATAGATTTGATTAGATGTTCTTTTTAGAGGTTGTTTTTACTCAAAAGGTAGTGATGTGTGTGGTATGGTTATGATGAAAGTAAAGTGTGTACCATGATGCATAAAACTTCACAAAATTATTTTTCATTTATAGCTTTAAAGAAAAAACTAGGCATTCCTAAGCATAAAAATTTTCTTTTTCAATTTTTTTTTTTCAAAGTTAATAGTAATACAAACTATCCTACCTCGAAAAATTGACAAATCTTGTAAACAAGTTATTGATTTTTCAAATTTGACCTTTTTCCCTAAAAAGGAAAATAAACATTAAAATGAACAATCAAGATTTATCAAAAAGTGTGAGTAAAGACAAACAGCCCAAAGCTTATAACAAACATATCAAAAGACTGAAAAAGACTTTAACCTACAGAGTTGTTTCAATGAAATAAATCATAATTTGGAAAAAGATGCAAAAGAAAAAGGAAAAGTTGACGTGTAAAGCAGAAAAGCATAAAACTAGACTGCTCCTGAACATCAGAAAACCAAAGAAAAACATCCACCAAATAGAAAGCAGGCAAGCAAACCAGGGCAACTTTACGATCACAAAGAATGAAGGAGAAAACTATCAAAGAGACTCTAAACAGAATCAGATTGACCTGAACAAATGTTTAGGAGGTATCCAAACAATCAAGGACCTTTAAAACCACAAAAAGACCCTACTGAGATCAAACCCTAAATAAAAAGAAAAAATCTCAAGAAATGTGCGCGGCTCTTATATGAGACAACTCGCGGCTGACATGTGGGTCTATAAGCAAGAAACGCGCAGCTAGGGCACAAAGTGCATGACTGCAACTATTGGCAAGTCATGGACAAGCTTCAAAAGAACTTAAAAAGAAAGAAAGGAAACCACACAAGTGACTGAATCAAATGAAAACTCAAAAAGGACCTCTGAGAGGCTGTAACAAGACCCACAAAAGACACAGGGATGTCTCAACAACAGCCGGAAGGAAAAGAAAAAAAAAACAGAGCCAACACCGAAAGATCAAACCCTATAGCAAAAGGTTCAAATCTACAGGGATGTTCATGGTTGTATATACTAACAACCTGCGCATGCAACTATAAAGCCGCAAGTTGTAATGCTAACAACTCGTGCACAAGTCAGAAAATGCATGCCTCGATGTACAGGAAACACGTTCACAGGGACTGATAGAAGAAGAAAAATATTTGCAAAATCAACACTGGACTAGATCAAAACAAAGGAAATCAACAAAGCAACATTTGAAAACCTCACGGAAAACCAGAAAGCTGTAAAAACTGAAGAAAAGCTAAAAAATATCCCTAGAGTAGAAACAAACAGGTGTTCCCCAGTGGAGTCGCTAGTTCTGTTGTTAAGGAAAATATCTTATAGAAGGGGATTGATGCTACCAACGTACATGGGGCTAACAAATAGATACATAAGGTTTCACATTCATTACTGCAAATAAATGAGATTAGGGTTCAAGAAAGAGTACCTTATTTATGGTGGTTGGTCCTAGCTTTCTCCCAATCTCCACAACAATATACCTGCAAAACACACAGACCTTCCTCAAAATGATTTGACTATAAACATATAGTGACATTGAAAAACAATATAACATTAATTATAATCAAAATTCAATAGAATTAACACTCTATTGGGACGGGAAGAATATCTCGGTCTTTATTGTTAAGGAAATGCATCAAAATTCAACCGATATACCCAATCTTGCTTCAAGCACTTCTGCAACCAAGCTTTGGGCTCCTGCTCCTCTCTTGACTTGGAATTCCTTCAGCATAACAAAATATTTCTTCTCACTGTCCCTTTCCTCATGGATTCCCCTTGTATTTATGGCCAAGGTAGGAAGTTAGATTCGTGAGGCGGTTGAATTGGGATGTTGGGGGAGTTGTAATACCAAACTCAACTAATCCCAATTCGTATTTTTAATATATTTTTCAATTTCATCTTAAGATACCCACCAGTATGACACTAGGAAACAGTCGCTTGGTCTGCGGGTAGTTCTCTTGGAAATTCGCGCATACAACATTTAAGTGATGTGTGTGGGTTTTCAATATTGGAACCTGTGCATGACCTGCTAGATGTCAATAATTAGAGTCGCGGATTTTCAATGAAATATGTAGAAAAATTAATGTTTTCAGCTGAATATGTGGGATCTCAGCACTTAAGTCATCTAAGGTTAATCTAGCTCTTCCATCCATAGTGTCCTTTTTTGTGATCCACAGGGCAATGTGATCACAGACGGAGAAGTGTTGATTTGACCTATAGATTGGACTTACCTCTATTCCAATCCAATGCAGTGACTTCGTTATCTTCGCACATCATCTTGTTGATACTTCTTGCATTCGGCTCTACTAGTTCTTCAGTCCAGCATCTAATTCTGATACACAAGAACTATCGCATCTCCATCTCAATGTTCCATCATCTATAGGATGAATGTAATCTGATTGATTCACTGTCATCTTGTAGATATTATCAAGTTATTGAGCTCTGCATTCTTCTCGTACTGGTTCAACATACCTCGTTCGTTGTGAAGGATCCAGGGTTGCGATAACCTTAATATCCGGTCCTTCAAATATCATTTATTTTTTCTTCGGGTTTATAATTACGAGGTTATCAATTTACCAGTCAATCCCCAATAATGCAGGATAAGTATTACTGTCATCTATGATCTCAATAACCTCAAAGTCTGCTTTACTCCGCACTACATCAATTTCAACAAGCACACTTGATAATCTCCAAAAAGGTATAACCTTCTGTTGATTAGATAATATCAATTGCATAGGAGACCAATATAACTTTGGTTTCCCCATTTATTCCCATGTTTGTTTGGTTAGCATGTTTACCTTTGATCCTAGGTCAAGAATGACCTAGTTCATTTCAAAATCTCCAATCTGCGCATTTAGTCTCATTTCTCTTCATATCCTTCTATGGTTCTTGATATGATGAACTGCTTTGTGTGCTTCATTTACTGTTCTACACTTCTCATAATGTACCAACATGTTATTTAATTCTCCTAAGGCATATCCATGGCTTAGCAACTTTATGAAACTATGTATAAACTGTGTAATAGAACTTGTCTTCTCTAGAAAAGTTCGTGATCCATCATATGAGGTCGGCATGTCGAATACAGGTGCCTGATCACTTTGCAATTTGATCCTTGTGGTCGAAGGTTCTGAGTCGTGAAAGCCTTTTCTTGCTTCCATGAATACCTTTTTCTCCTGGTTAGGGTTGAATGCAGGCATTTTTCCACTTGCTTTTCTTACGCAAGGCCCATCAGTAGGCTTTGGTCAGTGGATGTGATCTTCAGAAGTAGAAGCTTCGTTTTTCCTGTCATTTCTTGTCACAGATCCACTTCGCGTCACAACATGGATGCTGCGATCTTCATTTATTTTATCAACTACGATCATCTTAATATTCTGGTTTTGTCCTTCTAGTCTTTTTTATTGCATTTTTCGTTGCAAAATGGGACATGATTCAATGATATGGTCAAATGACTTACAGTACTTACAAGTAGTGCAAGGGTTTTGATAGTCTCTTGCTAAATTTCCAGGTTGAGCACAGTTATAATAGACAATTTGACCTCTTCATCTCCCTTGGCTGGTGTTACGTCCTCTTCCTCTGAATCCACCACGTCCTCTATATGTGCCATGATCATACTGTGCATTTTCATTATTTTGTTGTGTTTCTCCTTGGACTCTATAGACATTGTGTTTTCTTTCTATCATGAGGTCATTTGCTCTACCGTTGGTATCATCATGGCCAACTGATTTGCAAAATGTGTAGTACAGGTTTGTTGTAGGTACAACAGATCCCATGTTTTGTAGGAAACATGGGAGCCCCAAATTTTTTATATGCAAAGGTAATGATAAAATTCCATGGTTATTTTGGGGTTTTCATCATGCTCTCATAGCTTTGCTTTGATTTGATCAAGTTAGTGGTTTTTCCTTTCAAAATTCCATTAATTTTGTGTGTGTTTTGTGAATTGTGGAATAACAAGTTTTACAGAAAAGACCAGCGATTTTCCGTAATTCCGCAATTCCACAACCCGCAAATGCGGATTGCAGAAAATTGGTTTTTCGGGTGTAAATTTTCGCCTTCCGCAACCCGCAACCCGCAATTGTGGATTGCAGGAAGCAGAGAGCTCATATGTTAGTCATCGTTTGTGATCCCGTAACCCGCAACCCGCAACTTGCGGATTGCGGGAGGATTGTATATATGTTTAAAATAAACCGTCCACATCAATCTTCCGCAGCTTGCATGTTTAATCTTGACCGTCGATTTGCCCTGATCCTGTGGTTGACATTGGTTTGTTTTTGTTTTCAATAATCATTTCAAGTCTCCGTTTTTCTTCACCATTTTCGATTTCCAATCAGATTTTTAACTGTGATTTTCACCTGCGGCCTCATACGATATATAATCATTGATTCAACTAATTTGTAATTGATTGAGTGTTAATATTTGACATTAACCATACGTGAATTATTGCGATATTACCCTGTTTTAATCCAATCCTTGTCGATGCATTTTGTGCGTTACTTCAATTCAGACTTGATAATTGCAAGTTACAACTTCATAAATCTTTGGTCAGGTTTTATGAAGAGAAATAACTTCAACGTCTTCTATATCAAGAACCTATGTCGCCACCTTTTGATGCAAGTGTTCCTGATGAATGAAGTAGTAGTGAAGACGAACCTAAGATTCAATCCATCTGCATACAGTTCCCTCAGAAGAAGAGAAGGAAGATAATTGAAGAGCCAATTGATCCAGACAATACCATTATCCATGATTTTATAATCAATGAAGAACATGTCCCTCCATTAATTCCTTTGAAGGAGGAGCAAGTGCCCAACTTTTCAGTTTTCGAGAACGTTGTTGGTCATCATAAATCTTCTAAGAGAGATTTTTCAGTTCCGTTACTGTCCGTCAAAGACAGCTAGTGGATTGTGGTTAACCTCTACAATTTATTACAGGATGTTTCCCACAATTATGTGATGGACATCTTTTGAAATTTTGCGAAACATTCGCTATGAACCATTCTCTACGATGATATGATTAGAATAGTTTGATTTTGTAAATCCCTGTTTTCATGGGAATGATATCCTTTGTAACCATTTTTGTAATTATTATTTAAAGGGATAGAAGCCTCATGGGGAAGGGGAAAAGAAAATCGCCAGAGAAGGACTGGAGAAATGTTGCTTCACTTGTGATCATGTAATTTTTTTTTGCATACCAATGAATCAAAGTTAGTTTCTTTTGGCATCTTCTTAGTTTAAGTTATCAAATTTCTTTGATGATGTCTGATTTCTTCACCTTAATTATCAATTAATACTGTTGATTTTGCAACCAATTATTAATGCATTGACCTAGAATTCAGATTTGTCTTAATTCATGATCTATGTAATTAAATGTTTTAGTTGGATTTCTTTAATTAAAATCTTTATCTATTTCTGCAAATGATTCATAGAAAATTATTTAGTTTATGTTAATTTTTCAATTAGAAAAAGAACAACAGGATAATCTTGGATATGCTTAATATTTGAATTATTACCAGTAATTTTCATTTCCTAGTTGTATTTTGAAGTAATGAGTTAACAATTCGATTTCACATTTTTGTCAAGTTGATGAAATAACTTATTGGAATTCAAACCAAGTTACCCTGCACACAAATGATACACTCCTTTTAGATTAGATCTGAATCAGCTTAGATTTTCTTTCAAGGTAGAGTTGACTTAGATTTACATCCACTTTAGAATCCAGACACTTTGATCTTCCTTCTTAGGAAGATAGATCCTTCTTGGATCAAACCCCATAAGTGCCAGCAGAGGCCTTTGTATTCGTGGGAGATTACTATTCTAAACAGGCCGAGGATAGAACTGCCCTTGCGTAGGACCTTTTGAAGCCTTTCAGTCTGAGTTTTCACCCTCTGTTGTTAGCCTTAGAAACCATTCCATCACCTATACACCCAAGGCTTCAACAAGGTTCTTTGGTGTATGTACATAATTCTGATGTAAGTAACAGTCCTTTAGGAGATGTCCTCTACATCAGAAAATCTCGCACCATGGTCCTTGAGGTTGATTTAAGGGATTCGGTGCTCCACCAGCGAGGTAATCTCTTAATACAGCATAGTGTTCCTTGGAATGTCCTTCTACTTTACATTTAGTGCACCAAACCTCTTCTCTTATTTATTTTCCTTTCTTCATATTTTGTAACTGTAATGTCAAGTTTGCTAGCTGTGTCTGTATCTGTACCATTCATGTTCTAGTCTCTCCTATGGGAGAAGCTTCTAGCTTCATCACAATTGCCAATGCTTCTGTTTCCGAGGTTACCTTCTGTTCCATTAGTCATAATATAATGTGGGGCAACATCGCATCTATGAACCATTATTGATGTTGTTGCGGTGTTATTTCAAAGCTAACTTGATCTAGCAAGACTTTGAATTTCTGATCAAATTCCCACATAGTCTCATAATTTAGGTTTATGTTTTATTTCTTTTAAATCTATGATACATTGAGATTCTAACTTAGGTTTCATAAATTCTCTAATAAGCGCAGTTTTGATATCAACTAGTGCTATGTTCTGTCCAACAGAATATTTCATGAACTATGTTAAGGCTCTGTATCTGAATGTGTTGATAGCTTAGCTTTTTTTATAGCATGATCTTGTACTTGCTTAATGTTCCAGATAGCTTCGCAGAGAAACAAATGTTGCTCTGGGTATTCTAGAGCAGTTCCTTTAAAAACAGGTAGCTTTATGTCATCTTCCATTCTTCTTCTAGGAGGTGTAGTGTTCTGAAATGATGAAGGTATACCACTACTTGGTTAATTTTGAGTACCTTCTCCTGCAATATTACTACTAGTGTTCTGCGAAATAGTAATATTTATTTCTTCAACTATAGGTTTATGCAGAGTAATAGGCTGATAGCCAATGTTTCTAGGTTCTATTTCACTATCATACTGAGCTTGATATGAATTTCTCTCACTTCCTAACTCAGTTTCTAAGAATGTGTGAGGTTCAACTTCACGAGGCCTCTTTCTAGTGCTAACTTTATATCCTTTTCCACTATGCAAAATACCAATATCTTTGCATGTGTCACTATCTGTATTTCTGAACATTACAAACTCAAACCCTAGGAATCTGATTGAATTTTTTAGACACTTTTTTCAGCTAATAGCATTTTAGAGCATAAACTCAGGTTTTTCAGGTACTTACCTCTAAATCCTTGGAAAAAATATCCTTCTGCTATGCTGTAAGACTTCAAAGTGTCCACAACAAACTATGTAATATAGTCTTCCAGTAAGATATCCAACCAAAAATCTACTGCTATTGAAATCTGGTTGGTAATCCCTTTAAGCCTCTGAATCAACTCTTGACTCCACACCATACGTTCTGCACCCTGAAAATAGTTTTCTGTTCTACTATCCTCGATATCCAGTCATGTAGCTCATTAGAAAAAGATGCGAAGAAAAATTCATGCAAGTCAATGAATATATACCTCTCTAACCATTGTTCTATGGTAAAACACGGATGTTTGTTTTCTTTCTTCACGAAGTCACGTTCTGTCTGGCTTACGCAGTTCTGTATTTCCTTCTTTTTCGGATTCCACATCAATATGATGCATTAGCGATATGCAACTGTACCATTTGTTGCTTCTCTCTTCTCTTCTAGGATGACACATCAACATCGCACATCACCAACATAACACGTCTCAAGGCAACATAACTATTTTTTGGATAATTATTCTATGCCCAGATGACCCGGTTTTGGTGAAGTTCTTTATAGACCCAACAAAATCCCCTTCACTAGCCCTTTCGGCATCAACCTACGAACAGGATGGAGTCTGACCCAAATCGAAGATGGGTGGTTATAGAATCAGGTTTCTGTAACCTTGGTGATGCAGAGATGTGTTATGCAATCTTTGTAACATCCCAAAAATTCACAAAAATTAAAAAAAATTCTGCGTAGCATAAATTGCTATACTAGCTGCGCGAAAATATATATTAAATGCTTGTTTATTTATTATAAGACATGCTGGAATAAAATTTTATCACGATCATGCATACGTTCTTGTTTTACGTTGTGTGTGATATTTAATTTAGTCTATATTATGATGTTGTTGTATGTTTCTTGCCGCAGCTGTGCATCCTAGATTACTTATGAATTGTTATCCATGATTTATACCTTTATTTTCTATTGTTTATATATGCTAACTGTGTGTTATTCTTTTGATGATGAAGGGGTCCTATGGGCACCCCGAGGCTTACTTAGCTATTTTTCTAAAGCATTTGAACCTTCTTTTTCGCAGAAATTGCAGGTAAGAGTGATACGTCAATTCAAGTAATACAAAGTATTTTTAAGAAGTCTTAAATGCACTTTCAGTTAGCCTTCAATGTTTTGTGATAATTCTGAAGTACTCCATGGAGAGAGCTAAATAATGTTTTGAACCTCAGGTTTACTTCTGTAAGTGTTACCTATAACTATGATTGAATTTGCAAAAGTCGTGAATGCCAGTTAGTTACCCTAGACTCTTAATGACTTGCCATAAAGGAGAGATTTACTCTAAATGCTTCTTTAATTACATTCTGGAATAAGTGGCTTATGTGCTTATCATATTATTAAACTTCTTTTCAATGTTGTGTAATTTCTAATGTCCATGTATTGGTTTAGAGGTTCTGAACTTAGAATTCAATACTAAAGTTTTTCATTAAATTTAAGTCTTACAACTAGAAACTTCAACTTGATAGTCCATTAGGAATTAAGTTCGAATACTATATTTGTAATTCTAAACTTATTTTACTATCCTATATCATATGCGCATGAACCAAATGGTGACTTGTCTAAGGTTTAAGTTATAAACTATATACCTTGTATAATTTTTGTTTGGTATTATATTGTGGATTAGAGTATTGGAACAATAATTATTCCATAATACGTTATAATCTCCATACCATATTCGAATGGCTTGATTGAAAAGTGTCCTATGTCAAAATACTAGCAACGTTGAGAATAAACATAAATCGGTATCATATTTTATACAATAGGGTTGTAATTTTCATCATATTTATGGTCAATCTTAAATTTGATATGATACTAGATGTAACACCTGGATAAACAAAGGAATGATGATATAAAATTTGGTAACATATGACCATGCTTATGTTGGGAATTGGTAAGCAATAACTATGGAGGAGTTCGGGCAAGGTTTGATATGTGGTTACATTGGCAAGTAGCAGTACGTTGGTAGTTAAAGTATTAAAGTGCAATAAAAGTGGATGGAGTGGAATACCCATTGGCATCCAACGTGGTAGCATTCATGTGGTCTCCTTGGTTATGGTGCCAAACCTATAGTTCTCAAGCTTAACACTTTGATAGCATAACCATTATGCATTCATTGTTACAGAGTGGGATGGAAGATAGGCAGACAGGCCTGCGGGTCTTTAGGGTTTAGTTTCTGGTTTTTTGAGAGCTCCTTCCATGATTCGAAAATGCGACCTGAAGGAGTTTACTATCACTATTTGAAAGTCTAAGAGCCGAGCTCTGAAGTGAGGGTTTATTGTACTGTTTTGATAGTTGAATAGCTCAGGAATCACACCGGTTACAAGAGTGCTCGTTTTCGATCCACAGTTGCTTTTAAGAAGGAAATGTCTTTGTTTCATACGGTTACTGTTATCTATTACATGGTTTCAAAGTTTCGTAATGCTTCCTTTTAACCATTCAATGGTTTTGTTGGTAGGTAATCTTGTCTTCAGGGTGCTATGATTTATGCTATAAGGAGATATGGCTTACATAATCGATTTAAGCCTCAGTGGTTTCCTGTAGGTTACTCCTTGGAAAATATTGGTCGTTGTTTGGGTGTTAGCCGAGCTATGGTTTTGATGTCTAACTGAAAGTGTTGTTGTCATTGTAATGTTTAATGAGTCAAAAGACACATGTAGGAAGGATGGATCCTCAATCTTCTTCAATGTTAGCTCTACAACACTTCTCTGTGTGTTTATTCATTGCAATGTAACAAGGGTTTGATCCTCGGTCGTTATTATGAAATGAAAAAGGGTTCTGGTAGCTTAATACCGATGTGTGCATCATATCAGAGGGCAATGATCTCAAGGCCTGTGTTAAATTATTTAAATGTTTTGTTCCTAAAATATTTTGTGTGGATAAAGGCCGTGAGCCAAGATTTAATGCCTCGTGTTGGATTTTCAAACCCTAAAACTTATTTTTGCTAAAGAATTGCCTCAACAGGTTTTTAAGAAAGTGAACTAAATGTGGAGACCTAGTCTCGTTTAACTGACTTCGTTTTGACATAAGGGTTTGTTCAACTGTTTTATGGCCTTGAGCCCATAGTTCTGTGCGTGACTATAATGTTGAATATGGTTTAAAGGTTTGGGAGCCGAATGGATTAGTTCCTCAAACTATAGTTTCACACTCAGTTTTGTTTAGAGGATAATTTTGAAAGCTTTGTAAGGATAACCTAACTGTTGAAAACTCAGTCTTGTAGGTCTAATGTCTTATTGATTATGTTCCTTTGTTTAAGTTTTGACTTTGTATTGGAAGATGAAATCGTGACTGTGTGATTTAATGTTGATAGTGTTTTATGTATCTTGTTTCAATTCCAGTAAACAAATGAGTTGATGTTTAGACTGTCATGGGTCTGGCTGTAAGGTTTGTTATGTATGAAAATGTTTTCTAAGTGGTCGAACTTTGTCTTGTATAATCTATTTGATTCGATAAGTGTTTGAAGAATTGTAAATGTTATGATAAAGAAAGCTAGGGTTCTACCATAATAGATCATTCATTCAAACAGACTTATTCTATGATTTAAGGGTCTGTGGTAAAGATAAAATGAGTGTTAATAGTTCTATTTACTCTGTTTTAAAAGAAATAGTTGTTTTAAAAAAAATGTATCCCTATTTATTTATGTTAATGCAAGGGTAAAGATAATAAAATATGTGTATAAAGGATGTTGCTATGTTTTTTTTACAGCTATTTAGAATTCAAACATATAGATGAAAGAAAGGAAATGTCTTAAAGGAAAAGATGATGAGATAAAGTGTACTTAGCATTTGCTGTAAGGAAATAGTTATCCTGTAACTAATTCTTATGTTTATGCAGAAACGTAGAACTGTTTGAGTTTTCTATTATTTCTTTTATTATAAAAATGGAGATATTCTAATGTTTGTATAATATAGATATATAGCTTATATTTTTCTATGACTAAGAATATAACATATTTTTAATTTTCAAAGTATAATAGATAAGGGAAACAAAACAGAGTTAGTCTATTCGCTTATCATGCCCATGCATATCATTTATCTACTTTAATCTCCCTTCCATGTACTAGAGTACAGTACAGAAAATAGTACGTGGAAAAATACAGGGAAGACATTTATTCAATAATTTCATATACTTAATCATCATTCTACAGAATCATAACCAGATTAGAAATCAAACAACTACTTCTGCATGATGATAACTACCAGTTTTTAAATAACGAATAATAATTTAAATCAATTACAGAAAATAAATTAACCTACTTAGGAACTCAAATAACAAGTAGAACTAGTAACTGTAGATAGGGTGGAAAAACACCCAAGGAGGCATGTTCCTCCCTATTTTCTCCATAAGAAGCAACCAAACTACTTGCCTCCTTTGGACCCCCAAGCCTGTTTACTGAACCACTAGGTAGAAGGATTTGTGTAGAAGCAAGGCACTCAGGTTGTATAACCAGTAATCAATAGAGAGTTTCCATACACCTCAATCTCTGCACTCAGCAGTAAACAAGGCAGACTTACACCATGATCAAAAACCTAGTTTTTTCCCTCATCGAATCTCTTGTGTGCATACAACAGAACCACAATGTAAATTTCCTTGTCAGGAAAAGTGTTGAACCTCAGTCCAAATTCGATGGCTCTTAAAAAGATGCATAGGTCTTTAGTGGTCAGTTTCCAAAATAAATGAGCCTCAAGCTCCAATCCCATCTTTCAGGGCACTATGACCACAATTCAAAAGAGTTGTCCCATACCAACAACTAGTTACTTGATTCATGATGTTGACATTTGTCCATTGCCTTCTACCCCAGATTCCATCCCACCTAGTGGGTCAGTAAACACTCTTTCAACAGTTCTCCTTGGGTGAATGTCTCATATTTTATTTATTTAAATAATAATATTGTGCAATTACAGTCATCCTTGGACACTTGTCCATATATAAAACTTTACAGTAAAAGTTAAGATAATGTTTTCTTCAAACGTAAATTTTTTTTAGCAAAATTGGTATGTTACAAACACCCCCACTTAAGCTCAACATAGTCCTCAATGTTGCTTATTCTTCATCGGAGCCTCCTTGGAACAAAACTGGATATGTTTCCTGCATGTTACCTTCTAGTTCCCAGGTAGCTTCATCAGGGCTAAGGTGCTTCCATTGCACCTTTACCTGCCCTATGGTACAATTCGAAAGCATAATTTCTCTCATGTCGAGAATACAGTCCGGTTCCACCTAAAAATCTCCTTCGGGTTCCAGCTGTATGTCATTCCAATTCAGCACATGGGTAGCATCATGCACATACTTCTTTAAAACAAAAATGTGAAAAACATTATGGATTCTTAAATTAGATGGTAGACCCAACTGATATGCAACAGGTCCAATCCTTGATAGGACTTCAAATGGTCCGCAGTACCTTGGTGCTAGTTTAGCACAACTCCCAAGCTTAAAAGAACTTTTCTTGGGTTTTCCCTTTACAAAAACATGATCTCCAACCTGAAATTCTCTTTCAGTGCGTTTCAGATCTGCATAACCTTTTTTTCTATCTTGTGCAACCTTTAAGATGCCTTGTACCTATTTCACGGTTAGCTCCATCTCTTTTAATAAATCTGGTCCTAACATTAATCTATCAACAGGGTTATCCCAAGAAATAGGAGTACAACATTTTCTTGCATATAAAATATCAAATGGACTAAGTCTAGCAGATGCTTGATAATGATTATTGTATGCAAATTCAACTAAATGAAAATAGTCTTCCCACTTATTTGGTTGATCTTTAACATACATTCGTAACATGTCTTCTAAAATCTGATTAACCCTTTCAGTCTGTTCGTCAGTTTGTGGATGGAAAGAAGTACTGAAATTTAATTTAGTTTTTAAACCCTTAAACATTGTTGTCCATAAATTTCCAGTAAACTTGGAGTCTCGGTCAGAAATAATTACCTTTGGAATCTCATGTAAGCAAAAGATTTGCTTCATAAACACATTTGCATTGTTAGCAGCTTTGAAAGTAGTCTTAACAGGAATAAAATGAGCAGATTTACTAATTTTATCCACAACCACCATTATTGAGTCATTATGTTTCTGATTCTTAGGTAAACCTGTAATAAAATCAATACTTATAATTTCCCATTTCCATTCTGGAATTGGCAATGGCTATAATAGGTCAGTTGGGTGTTGATGTTCAGTCTTAATGGTTTGACATTCAAAACACCTATCTATGTACTCAACCACTTCATTGTTCATGTTGGGTTAAAAAAATCCTTTCTTAACATAGTTATCATTTTATGATAACCAGGGTGTCCCGAATAAGGACTTTTATGAATTTCATCCAAAATCAACAGTTTAACTTTTGACACATTAGGTACATAAATTATATTTTTATAAGTCATTAAGCCTTTTTCATTAATGCTATAAACTGTTATTAAATTTTCAAATAAATTTTCGACAACTTTATCATGCAATTTTTGATAATTTTCATCTTGCTTAATTCCTTCCTTGATCTGATTTTCTAGATCTGTCTTAAATGTGCTGATTCCTGCCACAAAACTTAATTTGGCATTTCTGCTCAAGGCATCAGCAACTTTGTTTTCTTTACCCTTAATGTGTTGAATTTCAAAATCATACTCGCTAAGGAAAGCTAGCCACCTGGCTTGCCTTGCGTTAAGATCTGTTTGATCCAACAAGTATTTTAAACCATTATTATCCGTCATTAGTGTAAAATTTCTTCCAATCAAGTGGTGGCGCAACATTTTCAGTGCATGTATCACGGATTATAGCTCTAGATCATAATTTGCGTAGTTCTTTTCGTGGATTTTTAACTTTCTAGACTCAAAAGCAATAGCATGAACTTATTGAGTTAAGACCCCTCCAAGTCCATCGTTACATGCATCGGTGCATACAACGAAATCCTTATTAGGATCAACAATTTTTAATATAGGTGCTGTTGTTAATAACTTTTTTAACTTCTTAAAAATTTCTTCACATTTTTTATCCTAGACGAATTTCTTTCCCTTCTTCTACAAAGAAGTTATGGGATTCGCAATTCTAGAGAATTCTTCAATAACTTTCTGTAGTAACCTGTTATTCCCATAAATGATCATACGTCAGTTACGTATTTAGGGATAGGCCACTCGTTAATTGCTCTTATTTTATCTGGGTCGACAGAAATTCCGTCTTTAGACATTATGTGACCTAAGTACTGTATTTTATCTTTATAAAAGTCACATTTACTAAACTTAGGATAAAGTTGATGTTCTCTTAAAACTTGCAAAATTATTCTTAAGTGTTCGTCGTGCTCTTATCTAGTTTTTGAGTAAATTAGAATATCATCAATGAACACAAATACATACTTATCCAGGTACTTATGCAGAACGATATTCATTAAACACATGAAGACTGCAGCTGCGTTAGTTAGACCAAAAGGCATAACTACGAACTCGTAGTGTCCATAACGAGTTCTGAAAGCAGTTTTGAATATGTCTTCATCATTTATTCTAACTTGATGATATCCAGACCTTAAATCAATTTTAGTGAATATCTCTTCTCCACGTACTTGATCAAATAGATCGTCAATGTGTGGCAAGGGATATCGATTTTTAATTGTCATTTTATTAAGTTGGTGGTAATATATGCACAGTCGCAAAGTACCATCCTTCTTTTTAACAAAGATAACTGGTTCTCCCTAAGGAGACACACTTGGCCTTATGTAGTTCTTATCTATTAATTCTTTCAGATGATATTTTAATTCATTTAACTCCAGAATATTCATTTTGTAGGGAGCGTTTGAGTTTGGTACCGCACCCGGTACTAACTCAATGGTGAAATCAAGTTCCCTTTTTGGAGGTAGTCCTGGAATTTTTTCCGGGAATACATCAGAAAAGTTCCCAAGGATGGGTATATCTTCCAGATTTATCTTATCTTCTTTAGATGAACATTCGTCATTAATAACATTCACAACAAACATTTTACAGCCCTTTCTTACAGCTCTCTTTACTTGCAAAGAAGAAATTTGTCTTACAGATGTTTTCCTTGGAATTCTTTTTATTGTTTTAGTATTACCTTCACTATTCAAACAAGTAGAAAATTTTTCATAACAGTTGAGTACTACTCTATGTTGTTCAACCTAGTCCATGCCAATTAACACATCATATGACCCTAATGGTAAAACATTCAAATTAAGTTGCATTGTCAGCTAGCTCATAAGCACATCACAACCTTTGACAAATTATTCAACCTTTCTTTTAGTACCTGTTTCTAGCTGAACTAGCCATGAATTATCAATTTTTTCTACATTTATCTTGCAACTTTTCACTAAATTAGGTGAAATATAACTCAAAATTGCACCTGGATCTATTAAAATTGAAATAGATTTGTTTTGTATCATACCTTCAATCTCGACCATAGAAGTTTGATGGTCTGCTTGTCGATTTTCCAACGATGCATTTACTCTGGGCATTTCTCTTGCTACATCTCCAACTATTGGCTTTGCTTGTATGGTGTGAATGTTGTTGACTCTCTTTCTATTGCGTGCACATTGAGCTCGAGTATGTGTTCCACCATAGTCATAACACTTCAAAGGTGGCCTCTGTTCAACATTTCTGGTGTTGTTATTATTATTAGTGTTGTTATTATTATTAGGTACATTCCTTGCAACAGTAAAATTTTGTGGTGCATTACCTCTGTAATTATTATGATTATGAAAATTCCTGTTATTAAAATTTTTCTTAAAACTTCCAGAATTCTGATTAAAACTTTTCTTTTTATGCTCAAAATTATTAGACTTATTACTTCTCCAACTCGATACACCTTCTCTCCTCTTGTTCTGTTTGAAACAGAAATTAGCCTTCCTTGTGGCTTCTTCAAGAGTTAAAGGGTTATCATACTCATTTCTGTCCTTTATGTGGAAGGGTAAATAGCTTAGAAACCTTTGTATCTTACGTTTTTCTTCAACTAGGTAAGGTACATACCTCAATAAGTTGAGAAATTTGCTGCATAACTCCTTTATGGTCATTGAACCCATCTTTAAATCATAAAATTCTTTTGGCTTATCTTCGTAGTACTGTTCGGATAAAAACTTTTTCTTGAACATATTCTTAAATGTACTCCATTTTATGTCTTTGTCCTTAAGATTTTTAACTCTTTTGATATCTTGTCACCAAATGTCTTCCCTTCCTGTCATATTGTATATGGCCATCTTAGCTTTTAATTGAGATGAGTGGTTATAAATCTGAAAGTAGTTCTTCATTCTGGACAGCCATGCTTCAACTGCCTCTCCCTTTTCATTTTTTCCATTAAAAGTTGGAGGTTTTATCTTTTTAAACTCTCCTGAAATTTGTTCATAATTTTTACGTCCTTTTTTAGGACCACAGTCACTATCACCGCTGTCCTGATCATAATTATATTTTCTGCGATAAATTTTGTCATCAGATTAAGAAGAAGAAGAGTTACTTTCAGTTTTATAGTATTTAGCTTTCTTATCTCTGTGTTTGTAGGACATAGTTCCAGATTCAGTTTTTACTTCAGTTCTCTTATCTTTTTCATCTTGAGGGTACTTTTCCAACAGAATCTGATTTAATTCCTCTTGTACTCTTAAGATTCTTTCATTTTCTTCCTTAGCACTTCTTATTTCAGTTTTTAAATCCTTAACAGTACGCAACAATTCAGATGATTGATCATTAAATTCTACATAGATTTCTTCATTAATATTTTCCTATTAGTTATTATTACGTTCATTATGAGGAGATCTGTCCTCTGCTGATTCCTCCGATATATCCATACCTGTAAATTAAACGTCAAACTGTTCTGTACATAAATAAAATTAAATAAAAGTCAGTAACTAAGTTTTATGTTTTCATTTTCTGTTTTGCGTGTGTGAGCCTATTTCAGGCCTAGAGTTTGAACTCATGCTTTGATACCACATGTAACATCCTGAAAATTCACAAAAATTAAAAAAAATCTACATAGCATAAATTGCTATACTAGCTGTGCAGAAATATATATTAAATGCTTGTTTATTTATTCTAAGACATGCTAGAATAAAATGTTATCACGATCATGCATACGTTCTTGTTTTATGATGTGTGTGATATTTAATTTAGTATATATTGTGATGTTGTTGTATGTTTCTTGCCGCAATTGTGCATCCTAGATTACTTATGAATTGTTACCCATGCTTTATACCTTTATTTTCTATTGTTTATATGTGCTAACTTTTTGTTCTTATTTTGATGATGAAGGGGTCCTATGGGCACCCCGAGGCTTACTTAGCTATTTTCTAAAGCATTTGAACCTTCTTTTTCGCAAAAATTGCAGGTAAGAGTGATACATCAATTCAAGTAATACAAAGTATTTTTAAGAAGTCTTAAATGCACTTTCAGTTAGTCGTCAATGTTTTGTGATAATTCTGAAGTACTCCATGGAGAGAGATAAATAATGTTTTGAACCTTAGGTTTACTTCTGTAAGTGTTACCTATAACTATGACTGAATTTGCAAAAGTCGTGAATGCCAGGTAGTTACTCTAGACTCTTAATGAGTTTCCATAAAGGAGAGATTTACTCTAAAGGTTTCTTAATTACATCCTAGAATAAGTGGCTTATGTGCTTATCATATTATTAAACTTATTTTCAATGTTTTGTAATTTATAATGTCCATGTATTGGTTTAGAGGTTCTGAACTTAGAATTCAATACTAAAGTTTTTCATTAAATTTAAGTCTTACAACTAGAAACTTCAACCTGATAGTCCATTAGGAATTAAGTTCAAATACTATATTTGTAGTTCTAAACTTTTTTTACTATACTATATCATATGCGCATGACCCAAATGGTGACTTGTCTAAGGTTTAAGTTGTAAACTATATACCTTGTATAATTCTTGTTTGGTATTATATTGTGGATTAGAGTATTGGAACAATAATTATTCCATAATACGTTATAATCTCCATACCATATTCGAATGGCATGATTGAAAAGTGTTCTATGTCAAAATACTAGCAAGGTTGACAATAAACATGGATCGATATCATATTTTATACAATAGGGTTGTAATTTCCATCGTATTTTTGATCAACCTTAAACTTGATATGATACTATGTAACACTTGGATAACCAAAGGAACGATGACATAAACTTTGGTAAAATACAACCATGCTTATGTTGGGAATTGGTAAGTGATAACTATGGAGGAATTCAGGAAAGGTTTGATATGTGGTTACATTGGCAGGTAGCAGTACGTTGGTAGTTAAAGTATTAAAGTGCAATAAAAGAGGATGTAGTGAAATACCCGTTGGCTTCCAATGTGGTAGCATTCACTTGGTCTCCTTGGTTATGGTGCCAACCCTATAGTTCTCGGGCTTAACACTTTGATAGCATAACCATTCTGCATTCATTATTATGGAGTGGGATGGGAGAGAGGCCGACAGGTCTGTGGGTCTTTAGGGTTTAGCTTCTAGTTTTTTGAGAGCTCCTTCCATGATTCAAAATTGTGACCTCAAGGAGTTTACTGTCATTGTTTGAAAGTATAAGAGCCGAGCTCTAAAGTGAGGGTTTACTGTATTGTTTTGGTAGTTGAATAGCTCAGGAATCACACCGGTTATAGGAGTGCTCATTTTCGAACCACACTTGATTTTAAGAAGGTAATGTCTTCATTTCAGACTGTTACTGTTTTCTATTACATGGTTTCAAAGTTTCATAATGCTTCCTTTTAACCATTCAATGGTTTTGTTGGAAAGTAAGCTTGTCTTCAGGGTGCTATAATTTATGCTATAAGGATATATGGATTACACAATCGGTAAGCCTCGGTGGTTTCCTACAGGTTAGTCGTTGGCGAATATTGGCCCTTGTTTGGGTGTTAGCTGAGTTATGATTTTGATGTCTTGTTGAAAGTGTTGTCATTGTTGTAATGTTTAATGAGTCAAAAGACACTTGTAGGAAGGATGGATCCTCGACATTCTTCGGTGTTATCTCTACAGCACTTCTCTGTGTGTTTATTCATTGTAATGTAATAGGGGTTTGATCCTCTGTCGTCATTATGAAATAAAAAAGGGTTTTGGTAGCTTAATACCGATGTGTGCATCATATCAGAGGGCAATGCTCTTAAGGCCTATGTTAAATTATTTAAATGTTTTGTTCCTAAAATATTTTGTGTGGATAAAGGCCGTGAGCCAAGATTTAATGCCTCGTGTTGGATTTTCAAACCCTAAATCTTATTTTTGCTAAAGAATTGCCTCGACGGGTTTTTAAGAAATTGAACTAAATGTGGAGACCTAGTCTTGTTTAACTGACTTCATTTTGACATAAGGGTTTGTTCAACTGTTTTATGGCCTTGAGCCCATAGTTCATTGCGTGGCTATAATGTTGAATAAGGTTTAAAGGTTTGGGAGCCGAATGGCTTAGTTCCTCGAACTGTAGTTTCATGCTCATTTTTGTTTAGAGGATAATTTCAAAAGGTTTGTAAGGATAACCTAACTGTGGAAAGATCAGTCTCGTAGGTCTAATGTCTTATTGATTATGTTCCTTCATTTAAGTTTTGACTTTGTATTGGAAGATGAAATCATGACTGTGTAATTTAATGTTGATCGTGTATTATGTATCTTGTTTGAAATCTGGTAAACAAATGAGTTGATTTTTAGACTGTCATGGGTATGGCCGTAAGGTTTGTTATGTATGAAAATGTTTTCTAAGTGGTCGAACTCTACCTTGGATAATCTATTTGATTCAATAAGTGTTAAAATAATTCTAAATGTTATTATAAAGAAAGCTATGGTTCTTCCATAATAGATCATTCATTCAAACAGACTTATTGTATGATTTAAGGGTCTGTGGTAAAGATAAAATGAGTGTTAATAGTTCTGTTTACTCTGTTTTAAAAGAAATAGTTGTTTTTAAAAAATGTATCCCTATTTATTTCTATTACTGCAAGGGTAAAGATAATAAAATATATGTATAAAGGATGTTGCTATGTTTGTTTTACAGCTATTTAGAATTTAAACATATAGATGAAAGAAAGGAAATGTATTAAAGGAAAAGACGATGAGATAAAGTGTATTTAGCATTTGCTGTAAGGAAATAGTTATCATGCAACTAATTCTTAGGTTTATGCAGAAACATAGAACTGTTTGAGTTTTCTATTTTTACTTTTATTTTAAAAACGGAGATATTCTAATGTTGGTATAATATAGATATATAGCTTATATTTTTCTATGACTGAGAATATAAGATATTTTTAATTTGCAAAGCATAACAGATAAGCGAAACAGAACAGTGTTAGCCTATTCACTTATCATGCCCATGCATATAATTTATCTACTTTAATCTCCCTTCCCTGTACTAGAGTATGGTACAGAAAATAGTACGCGGAAAAATACAGGGAAGACATTTATTCAATCATTTCATATACTTAATCATCATTCTACAGAATCATAACCAGATTAGAAATCAAACAACTACTTCTGCATGATGATAACTACCAGTTTTTAACTAATGAATAATAATTTATCAATTACAGAACATAAATTAACCTACTTAGAAACTAAAATAACAAGTAGAACCTATAACTATAGATAGGGTGGACAAACACCCAAGGAGGCTTGTTCCTCCCAACCTTCTCCAGAAGAAGCAGCCAAACTACTTGCCTCCTTTGGACCCCCGAGCATGTTTACTGAACCACTAGGTCTAAGACTCTCTGTAGAAGCAAGGAACTCAGGTTGTATAACTAGTAATAAATAGAGACTTGCCATACACCTCAATCTCTGCACTCAGCAGTAAAAATCTGCACTCAACAGTAAAACTCTACACTCAGCAGTAAACAAGGAAGACTTACACCATGATCAAAAACCTAGTTTTTCCCCTCATCGAATCTCTTGTGTGCATACAGCAGAACTAGAAGGTAAATTTCTTCATCAAGAAAAGTGTTGAACCTCAGTCCAAATTCGATGGCTCTTAAAAAGATGCCTAGGTCTTTAGTGGTCAGTTTCCAAAATAAATGAGCCTCAAGTTCCAGTCCCATCTTTCAGGGCACTATGACCACAATTCAAGGGAGTTGTCCCATACCAACAGCTAGTTACTTGATTCATGATGCTGCCACTTGTCCATTGCCTTCTACCCCATATTACATTCCACCTAGTGGGTCATTAAAAACTCTTTCAATATTTCTCCTTGGGTGAGTGTCTCCTATTTTATTTATTTAAAAATAACAGTATTGTGCAATTACAGTCATCCTTGGACACTTGTCCAAATATAAAAATTTACAATAAAAGTTAATATAATGTTTTCTTCAAACATAAAATGTTTTCAGCAAAAGGGGTATGTTAAAATCTTACAACACGTTCCTTGCTTTTCATCTACCTAACTTATCAAGACCAACATGTGACTGCACACTTCACAGTTATCAACAACCTACAGACTTTGTTGATTCGTTTTTATCCTTACCCTTGCAACTACGCATTTATCATACTTAACATTACTTCACAACATTCATACACATGTATTCCGCTTAATTAACATATGATTTTCATTCACAAACAAATGAAAGCAAATGCATAAACTCGATCATAATATGAACACAAAACACATCATAAACTCATACACATAACACATGGATTTACATGGTTCACCCCCCAGATGGGAGCTACGTCCACGGGAACTATTCTTATATTACTTGGAAGGGGTAATAGTTCCATTCTACGCACTCAACTGTAGACTCTTCTCTACAATAGATCTATGTGCACTCAGCTATAGAGTCTTTTCCTTTCTTAGATCTCTCTCTTAATCTAATAATATTCAATGATATCTAACCCTTCCTTATAAAAAAATTCCCTTTATATATATGTGCCCGAAGGTAACATATTACAATAACTATTGGACAACCCCCATAGTACCCTTAAACCCAAAACAAAATGGTTCTCCTGTTGACCATGCTTTTCCTTAACTTCGTTGTAGCTCGACTGTCCTTTTGCACTGCTTCTTCTGACTCTGATGCTTCTTCTAACAGTCACAGTTCTGACCACGTGGCTCTGAATCTACAGTGGTGCATCCTTTGCACCATTCCTCTTGTTTACTCTCTATTCTTGTAGCTGACAGTTTGTCACTTCATTCATATCTTCTCCAACTACCTCTGATCATTCTTAGTACTTTGTCTTTACTAAGGGGAGAGGTCCTTTCTTGTCAACGTTGCTTCGCTCCATACCCTCCTCCCAGGAATTGCGAAGTTACTTCTCCCAAAACTTGGTACATGTTAGGCCTCGCCTAACTTGTACCTTTTTCATCAAAACTTCTTGTACTTGGGATGTTCCCAACACTTAGTATCTCTCCCTCCCTTGACTATTCCTAAGAGAGGAAAATGAAAAATGAGTCATAGATTTTGTTTTTTGAAAATAAGAAACAAACAATGTTGAATCATGAAAAACGTATAACTATGAAGTTGTAGGCCCCAAAACTACCTTTCCAATGGTATAAGGAGCATCAAAATATGATTTCAAGGTCAAAAGGTATGGCCAAAATACTGATTATGTTCATTTATGTAATAAAAGCGCACGCACGTTTTGAAAAGCACGTGCGTGTTATTAGAAGTGCGCGCGCGTTCTTAGAAGTGTGCATGCGTGTTTAACGCACCTGTTTTAATAACACATTTGTGTTATTAGCATGCGCACGTTTTTGTGCCAACATGGATGCGTTAGTGGAGATTCGGGAATTGCCGGACCAAAAGCGTGTGCGGGGTGTTGGGAGCGCGTGCGCACTTTTGATTTTTACCGCTCACATGTTTCCATTGAAATGATTTTGGGTATCATCTTTGTGCAAGCACCCCCAAAACATGTTTGTTTTAATTACAAACAATATCTTCATTTTTCAACATCCTTCACATCCCTAGAAGAATGATTTGAAAATAATAATACTTTAATAACAATACACTATGAACCAATAAAAAATCTTTCGATGGAATCATGCACAAAACGACATAAGTACACAATCACATAATATCTCGTTCAAAGTGCATGGAGAACCTCTTATCCACTTAAATCTTAAATTAGTAATACTCCATCTCACAAGTGGAGGGCTTCTTTGAAGATGATTCCACCGTTTACATTGAATTCTGGTTAAACATGGCTAAATGATTGTGATCAAAATGCATCTTTGTTCTAGAAACTCTTTCCATCCAGGTTCCTAACACTAAAATGGTCATAAGATTTGAACCATTGCAGCTATCCATTAGGAGCTTTGATTCACCTAAAATATGGAGTTCCACAAATTCCTTTTTCAAGTGAAAATTTCATAAGGATCGAGAGAGCATATGTCTCCACTCTGTTATTTGTGTGGTTCCCTACCCACACCCTAACCCATACTTTAAAGTAAAGTAATGAGTTTTGTTTAAGAATGAGAAGTGCCATGGGTCCACATAATCCATGATGTCCCTCATATGCAGCATCAAAATAATCCCAAAAAATATTAAAATTTATTACTTGTTATTTTAAATCTCAATAGTGTTGCATCCACCTTTCTTCTATGTAAACATTCCTTATCTAATGTTCTACTAGAGAAAGAACCTATATTTTGTCATCAAAACTCATATCCATGTTTCATCCTTGTAAGCATTCCTTATCTTATGTTTTGCCAAGAAAGGAACACATATATTTTTCATCAAAATTCATATCCATATTTCATCCTTGTAAACATTCCTTATCTTATGTTCTACTAGAGAAGGAACCCATATTTTTGTCATCAAATAACATAGGAGGGAAGTGTGGAAAATTCCCTTGTTGTCTTGATGCCCACATCTCAAAACAGTGTAAAACATTCTCCTTGTTACAACACCATGACTAATTTTACAAAACAAGTACATCGTGCAACACCATATTCGTAAAAGAACATTTTAGAAACATATCTTCCACCAATTGACCCTCTTGTTTGTAGAGAATTCAATGACTTGGATGGTGCAATGTTATAGATAACACAATTATTTTGTTTGACATTCTCCTTGTTACAACACCATGACTAATTTTCCAACAAGTACATCGTGCAACACCATATTTGTAAAAGTACATTTTAGAAACATATCTTCCACCAATTGACCCTCTTGTTTGCAGAGAATTCAATGACTTGGATGGTGCAATGTTATAGATAACACAATTATTTTGTTTGACAAATCTAGCAATATAAAAATTCTTATTTTAAGTGGTCACTCTAGTTTCTGGATCCACGTCGACCACCAAAACCTTTCCTCATTGCCATCATTAATTTACTTACAAAACTTCATAGCCCAACTATGCAATGGGTGATCATGTGGACCTATTCCAAGTTCATTTTAAAATGTCTTTCAGATCCTATAATTTGAGAGCAGTGACTTAAAAGAGTAATATATTGTTTCCATTCATAAACTAATAACCCTTGTAGATTCATATTCTCCACAAACTTCCAAATTTGTAACCACAACTCTTAAATCTTAAAGCTTCAACTAACTCATGGGAATGATGCATTGACACGGAAATGAATGCAAAACATAGATTCCATTCATCTTCATCTCTGTTGGCCAAATACATGAATACTTTCTTGACCGTGAAGAGCTATTTCTTCCAAATTTGTAACCACAACTCTTAAGTCTTAAAGCTTCAACTAACTCATACTTTCTTGACCATGAAGAGCTATTTCTTCCCCAAATATAATTATGTCTCCCCTTCATATTTTCCATGCTATCCACCTTCCCAAGACTCGAAGGTATTTACTAGCACTTTTCATACTTTGGAATATCATGTTTGTAGTTTCCTTATTATTTTGATCTTTCTCTTTTTCTCTTTATATAAAACAATTTTTTTATAAAGCATTTTGTATTTTTTCATTGAAAAAAATAAGACTAAAACTCTAAGTAATTTAAGCACTCAAGTATTTTATAAATATATATAAACACATTTTCAAATTAAGAGATATCATTAATTTTATATTAAAATTTTAATAATAATTTTTCTTTTTATAACATATATTTTATTTATTTTTTATTATATTTTAAAATAAAATTTATATTTTGTTATCCTAAAAAATGTGATCATTTAAATTAATCTGAATTAAGATAAATGTATGTTGATCCTAGAGATAATTGGGAACAACCACCATCATAATAACATCAAATTATTAATGGCTAATCTTTTTTAAAGAAGTTAACATATGAACTTAATGGATAATCTTTTTTAAAGAAGTTAACATATGAACTTAATGGATAATCTTTTTTAAAGAAGTTAACATATGAACTTAATGGATAATCTTTTTTAAAGAAGTTAACATATGAACTTGACTAAAATTGATATCCATGAAACTTATTCTTATATCCTAGAGAATTAGAAAATCGAAATAACTCAAAGCAAATCAGTTACACATACATGATGGTAGATATTACATAACTACCTAAGCTGCAGCCTTGGTATATAATGAGTTAGTACCAGGTGGAAGCTGGAAGATCAAAGATGAGAAAGCATAGTACTTAACCCTAGACAAACCGACAAAAGATTGAAAGTGGGATTTCACCGGCATTCCTTACAAGACAAACAAATAAGCTGGTTCCCCATATAAGACGGAATTGACTGCATCACGGCACATTCATTGTTGGGAATGTATAGAGAAATTTCTCGTAATCTCCCTTGGAATTTCTCTCGATCACGCACGTTGAATTTAAACACAAACACATTCATTCATTCATTAAACACAAACACAAGTAATTAAGATTGAAATGAAATTAACTCCAACATTAGACATCCATTATTGTTAAATGGACAGAAGATTCAGTTAAATGTAATTAAACGAAAAAGTACAGAAATTCATTAAAATGTATTTTAGTATTTTCTATCCTATAATATAATTTTTTGTGAAATCTTAATTTTTTAATATTTAAATTTTAGTTGCTTGTTTAAATCATATTTTTTTAATATTCAATATAAAAAAAATTCAGGTTTCATTAATCTATCTTATAATGAAAAAAAATGATTAATTAAGTCATAATTAAAATTAAAAGACTTACCATATTTACATTATTCTACCTTATATTTAAAGGAATTATCTATTAAAATAGACACTTAACTAAATTATACAATATACAATAATCACGATCACGACCACGACTGAAACTTCCGACATGGCGTGGGAATCCTGAATCCTCGTATTTGTCCACTATCATATTCCAAAAAAACTCCCACCTACATAATTTCCTTAGCCAATAACAAACAAGTGCATGACTAACACGATGAATTGCAGTATAATTTTATTTCAAATATTTTTTTTATTTTTTTAAAGGCTATAACTTGACAAGTTTTTTTTAAGCAGAAAAAACCAGTGTTTTTGTTATTTCTATAGAAATAAAAAAGTACAAGTCTCATCCAGAAATATAAGGGGATCATTATGTTCATAACCAGCATAATGACTCATAGAGATTGACTGTCCAAAATACATAAGCTTAGATACATAGTATTCAAAACTCTAAATTGTCATCTCAAATGATCAAAAACATAACAATATAACCATAATTAGATAATATTATCAAAAAACTAGATAGATCAATTTTGAGTAAATTTGTCTTCATCCCATTCTTCCTAGTTTATGACACCTGTTTCCCCATCCATTGCTAGCTTGGATAAAGAATCAACAACATCATTGAATTCCCCATCCAGTGCTAGCTTGGAAGTGTTGAGTCAGATGGATTTCATTCCATATAAGACTTTTTCTCAATTTACTATAAAGAGAGAGTCTCCAAAGATCTTAATGGAATACAAACCACACCACGCTTCCACCTTTAATATACCCCATAATCCCATGAGCTCTGCCTTTGAGTTTGTACCCACACCACCTGAGATATAAAACTTTAAGTAAAGGTTCTCTCCACATGAAATATAAAAACCCGCCCCACATCTATTTTGAGAAGCTGCTCCATCAAAGTATCCATATGCGGTGTCAAGAACACTAAAATCCACATTTAAAAATTTTGCAGCATTCTTCAATTTTATCTATGGATTTTTATAAGCATTAGAGAGCTTCCAGAACTTGTATACTACATGCTTCACAACCGGAGAGACATCCTAGAAAATGATAGAGTTTAGACACCTCCAAATCGACCATGCAACTAGACTAGATATATTTTTCAGATGTATAAAAATATGAACTCGCCATTTATAGAAATCTGAAAAAGAAGGATGTAATAGCTGATAATGTTGTACTATAGCATGATAAGTTTGATCTTCCTCTTTATTGAAAATGGTAGAGAATAACCATAATGTAGCCATTAGTAATTGATATTGTCTTTACATTCTTTTCATATACCTTTATGGTAGAAGCAATTTTAAATCTTTACCAATAAAAATAATGGTAAAATTACCAAGATACCTAATATTCTTGGTTATCCATCATCTTTTAGATTACGAAGTCGTCATATTATTGCACTTTTAAATTGTTCTTTTAATTAAAAAAATCCATATATAAATTTAATTTCATTTGAATTTAGTTTAATATTTTAAGACACTCATTTAAAGACAATATTTAAGACTATATTGTCTTAAATATTGTCTTAATAGCCCCTCTATATATAATGGAAATATTTATGATAGGGTACGGTGGAATCGAACCACCAACCTTTTGCATTATATAATGTAGATGCTTTACCATTGAACTCGCACACTGCAACTTCGTATACAAGAAGAATATTTTTAAGCAATGAGCACAAGCAGCATGAAATACGCACTATATTTTGAATTCATTCATTTGTAGTTTTCATGGAGATTGTAGTCATAATATTATTCATCTCAAAATCAATAGATAATTCCATATGTTCTATATAAGAATTGGGAGAAAGGAGGTGGCCTTGGTCAATGCCACTGAAAGTAGTCAATTAGAGCTCAAGGTTCGGATTGTTCAATCAATCAACTCAAATTGATTAAAGTAATGTCAACTTGTTAGGATTAGATTGGTTCATTAGTCAAGATAAGTACCACATCCAAAATATCAACATAAAAATGACCAAAACTGATATTTTTATATATGCAATCCTATCATGCACGAGTCTAATTTAAATCAAGAAAAAATTGGTGTGCATTTGTACAAAAAATTAAAACTCAATGTACTAATGCCTTCCTGTATTAATTGGTAAAGATGCATGTATTCTATATGAGTGTAAACATGAGACACTTGAGGAAACAAGCACACAAAAGTGAGAGTCGACAAACTCCATTTTTCCTTTTCTTGTGAATTATAGTTGAGGAAACAAGCACACAAAAGCAAGAGTCCACAAAATCCATTTTTATTCTCACAATCAAGAAACACACAATGCTAGATGTACTTCACAAGAAAAGTTCAATCATATTTATCATAACATCAGCCAACCTTTACAAACAAACTGACCATGTACAAGGTGTAGTATTCAATCTAAAAGGTTCGAATAACATCTATTAGATTTCCATTACATAAATGCCATTTGTTCAATGATGGGAGTAACCTTTACAAGCAGGAGACCCTCAACACAAAAAAACAAACAAAGGAAAATACAGTTACTAGCTACCAAGATTTCCTATCTTTCATCCCGCAAAAGAAATTTAGACAAAATGTTGAAATATCAATGGATGGACAAAACATGGTTTAAGCTCATTTAGAAGCGTAGAAGAGCACAAAGAATACAATTGATTAGCATATAAATCTATAATAATGATAACAGTTATCAGAATTTGGTGAGTCAAATTTGAAGCTAGCTCAACCTTAGTTTTCTTGCATTAACATCATCTTCAACTCCACCCTGCCGCTCACCATATTCATGTCCATCAGCTTCTCCATGTTTTATTGACTCAGTATGTTGTTCTCCTTAGTCACATGACATGCTCATATTACGGACCTAACGCAGACAGCAGGGCCTGGACTCAGGGATGGAACAACAAAGTTTGAAGCTAGAGTTTGTGGTGCATCTTCTAGACTAATCCTTTTAAATGCAGGAAGGGCCGAGCATATTGGAACCGCAAGCCTAATTCTCACAAGTGAAGCCCTAGGAATTATGCGTATGAAATTAGACGAATTGGATTTGCTTCTATATGTCACAATTTTTTCTATTGAAGGGCACTGAATTTTGGAATCCAATAGCTAAAGTTCTGAGGAGCTTGCATTGAATAAGACGATCTAGATGAAGTACTCCTAGACCGAATGCATTTTTTGTCCAATAAATCAATTGTTAGCCTTTATTTGCAGCATTTTGATCTCTGCTTGAAGTGTGAGAGCCATGAATCCATTCGTCTTAGTCTTGTTGGTGTTCCTCCAAATGAATTAAGATCTCTTGTCTTTCACTTCTAGTGATTTGCAACCTCATTGGAGGAGGCTTATAGATGGGGTGGTGCAAGCTAATGTTGGTCACTCATGACGCGTTAGTCGCAATGGACTTCTAGAAAAACATAACTATGAACGTCAAAAATCAATATTAGAGCTACCTACAAAACTTTTTGTAATATGGCGTAAGAAGATGAAACATAGACAATCAGATTACCTTCCAGAATATATAAATTTAATTTATGGAAATTAAGTATAAATCCCCAAAAAAAGGGGTTCTCCTAAGGTTGGTATGATATTTTTTTAAGAAAACATAATGAATATGTTTGATTTGGTCCCCTAGTTTGGTATGCAAATGGTGGAATTTTGTGAAAAACATTATATACAGTCATAGATAACAGGCTGTTCTAGTGCAGCGTTGTTTTTCCATAATTATTGATGTTAATTTTATTTATTTTAATTAAGGAAGTCAACAAATCCCTAAAATGACTAAGTCGAGCATTGGTCCCTGACATCATGGTCTTAACATAATCAATGAACTTTTTTTTTTTTAGGATGTAGGTCTTTGTGTGTACTTGTGCGGGTTCTTTTCCGTTTTCAAAATAGGTGAGCCAATAAAAACTTATAGACGAAATAAATAACCTGCTTTTTGTGTAAGCTTGATGTTAGTGCAATTAAAATTAATTTAAAAATAGAAAAAAAAATAGATTTAATAAAAAATTACATATTCGGAATCTGCACACATAGTTCTACGAGTGTGTGCAACTTCATTAGTAGTGGACAAGTGTAGCATACGCAGGATCATGCTCGAAACAAAAAAAATTGTAAAATAAGATGTATTTTGTTATAACACAGTCCAAGCCACTTGGTTTGGAAACCCGAACCTAAAACCATAGCGTCCAAGTCATCCACCACGTTGGTGGGAAAGGAATTTCCCGCTAAAATTTAGAAATTTAAATGGCACGTGCGCATTATTTTAAATCTGCGTACGTAGAAATAGCACGTATGCACTAAACAGCGTGCACGCGCTATTTAGTGCATACACGCTATTTAGTACTAAGGTGGTGGACTATTGACTACAAGAAATGGTGACTATTGGGATTTGATATCCTATTCAATGAATACAATGGATTTACCAAATTCTAGCTAAATTGCATGACTATTGGCTTTTGGAAATGGAAACTATTGGGATTTGGTATCCTAATCTACAACAAAAATCAAACAACACACCAATATGAATACATTGTATTGACCAAACCCTAGCTCAATTGCACATATGCATCCATACAAAAATCCTATTGAATGAATCAAAACATAGGCATAAGAGTGATTGTTGTGTATGCATTTATTAGTATTCACATACACCTACCTACTTAGAGGTAGTAGGGTGTTTCCTACTTCCATTTCCTTGATATACATGACCTACCCATTATTAACATTGATATTTTTCTCTCTTCATACAAAGATTGTTATGTGCTAGATAAATATCTATTGAGTCACTTTACCTTACCCTATATGCATGAACTCCTTGTGATGTCTAGTGCTTAAGTAGGGTTTGATATTGCCTCCTCCTCAATATTATAATTTTAATCATTAGCTTGACTCTACGAGACCATTTGGGGAACCCTCCTACTTACTAGGCTTTGTCTTGGGATCCAGCCTTGTGATTTGGCCCATAGTTAGTTGGAGTGCTTAATTTTGCTTCATCAACAACATAACTCTAGGAATGATTAAAAGGGGTCACTCTAGGTCAAACCTTGATTCGCCCTTCTTGATGATGATGATGATGATGATGATGACGAAGATGAGGATGATGATGAGGAAGAGGGGGGTGATGATGATGATGATGATGATGATGACAATGACGAGGATGGTGATGATGATGTAGATGATGAGGATGAGGATGATGACGAAGATGATTATAATGATGATGATGAGGATGAGGATGAGGATGATGCGGATGATGATGAGGATGACGGTGATGATCATATTCGTTGTCATCATCATCATCTTCATCTTCGTACTCATCTTCATCATCTTCATCTTTGTACTCATCTTCTTCATCATCCATCATCTTCATCATCATCATCTTTGTCATCATCATCATCATCATCCATCATCTTCATCATCATCATCTTTGTCATCATCATCATCATCATCAATGATGATGATGATGATGATGATGATGATGAAGATGTTGATGATGAGGATGATGATGAAGAAGATGATGAGGATGAGGATGAGGATGAGGATGATGATGATGATGATGATGATGATGAAGATGATTATGATGAGGATGATGATGATGACGAATATGATGATGATGATGATGATGAATATGATGATGATGATGAAGATGATGGTGATGACGATGATGATGATGATGATGACGACGACGATGATGATGATGATGAACAGGAGGAGGAGGAAGAGGGTGATGACGATGACGAAGATGATGATTATGATGATGATGATGATGATGGTGATGATGAGGATGATGATGATGAATTCAACAATCATGGGGACTTGCATACAAAACACTCTTATGTAATTCAACAATCATGAATAATTGCATACATAACACTCTCTCTGCACTCAACAGCATAAGACCGTCTTACTCTGAAACTCATTAGCTAGCATCCCCTCATCAAATATCTTGTGTGCCCAACATGGTAGTTTTCCATCCAACACAAGGAAAACGTTGTCAGTCTCTCCTCAATTCGATGGCTATAAAATATTGCCTAGGGCTTTTGGGTCAGTTTCACATTTAATGAGCCACCTGCTCAGTTCCGCCATCCTTGGGGAACATTACCACATTTTTAGGGAAGTTGCCCTATGCAACAGCTAGTAAGTGAGTGCAGATGCTGCCACTTGTCCATTGCCTTCTACACCAGTTTCATTCCTCCTAGTGGGTCGGTGAACACTCTTCAACAGTCTCTTTGGGTGAGTGTCTCCTATTTTAATTTATTAAATAATAATATTATTCATTTACAGTCATCCTTGACCATCCTTGGTCAATAATATAAAACTTTACAATAAAATTTAAAGTAATGTTTTTCCACAAACATAAAATGTTTCAAGTACTAGGTAGGTTATAGATAGCTCCAACATTGGATAAGGAATATTAAAGTAGTGATATCTTAGACTTGATTGACAGTATACATCATGGGATGCACCATATTATCCATATTCCCGTAAATATAGTAAAGCCATGGTTTGGAGAAATTTGAGTGTCAATTTACTCTCTATTGAAAGTGGGAGTTAATGTGCCTAAAATTTTAATTGGGTACATTACACACCACAAAATTAAAAAAGAATGGAATGAGAAGTGGAGTAGTGTGATATATATGTTGGTAGGCAAAAATCCCTAGAATTGGTGAGGGGATAAAAAAAGGTAAACAATAGTCTATAGAGATGGATGAGAGGTTCATAGCATATGCAATAGGATATGGAAGCAAAACAAGGCAAATATGAGTATATAGTGAAGAGCTAACTTGTATGGCGATGGGGAAGATATTTATGGGAACTATATAGAAATCTAGGTGGAAGAGGTGGCATAATGCAAATGAATGGAGGTGGGTGAAGGTATTCATAAATTTGGGGCAGTGAAGAGGAAAAGAGATACGTGAAGGAAATGGTGGATTGATCAGTGGCAAGAGGTGGAGGGTGGGCCAAGCCATGTCAAAAATGATAGAAGGGACATAGCTCAAGTGATGTTGGAGCAAGTGTTGGGGAAATCATATCTGTATGTGGCGATTAGGATTGTAGATAGAAAAAAAGGATGGGGGAAGGGGTGATTGCAACTATTATGAGGATTTAGGGTTATACATACAAAACCAGACAGGGCAAAAAAATGTGATGTCCCAAAGTCGTCTTTTGGAAGTGTTAAGTGTAGGTATGGGAAACAAATAAGAAAAAATGACCAAGCGATTTTAAAATGGTGGTTAGGTAAGATGATAAAAGATGAGAGATGGGGTCAACAATAAAAAAAGGATTGGAAAAATAGTAAAGTGGATAGCAAGGAGGGAACTCTAGAGATGGAAAAGAAAAATAAGATGAAAGGGATGGGTGAGTGCAGTTTAGAGAAGGGAACTGAAGAGATAGAATGTGGGGATAGAAAATTTTTCAAACGGGATGGGAGAGTGGAAACGAGGAAAAAATCAAAGAAAAATAAGATTAGGTCTCAAGAGATGAATACGCTTTGATACCATTTGATCAATAACACATGGAGGTGATCCTCAAAAAGAGTTCTTTGAGCCTCACCTCTCAAACTATATGAACAAAGGAACTCATAATCAATAACCCAATGACAATAATAACTCAAGAGAATAAGAGAAAGGAAACAAATGACTTGTATTACCATGAGTCTTAAGGGTCTTTATAAAGGATTACATTAGTGTACACATTTGACAAGTCAAACCGATATCTAATATAGGTACAAACTAATCTAACTAACAAGTGAGCAAGAGTACCTAGTACAATAAATGAGGGGAACCTCTAATTAGATATTTTCTTGAGCCCCCCTTTATTCCTCTACTAGGCTTGATTTCTCATCCCTTTCTTTTCTCCTCCTACCTTTCTTGAATTCCTTTTTCTCAATTAAGGGAGTTAGTTAGGGTTTGTTTCCTTTCTTTCTGAATATTTTAATTTAATATATTTAAATATATTTTCATTTTAGGGGTCGAATTCATGAGCCTTTAATCATTACATTAATAAGTTATCCATTTTCTTAGGTTTAATAATTACATTAATAGCTTAGCTGTGTAGTCCTCCGACCAAGCTGTAACCATGGAGATAAATTTGATTTCTTACTATGGTGAAGATACAAATGACCGTTGATTGTGATTATGTTATGCTACTTGTAGATTCTAGTAATGTACATCCACTTAATCTTCCGATCGAGAAATCAATTTTTAGAATATACGGATAAACATTAAATTCTTGATTATATGGGTTTAATTTCAAATCGTCACAAGTACTAATGCAAAACTTTGAGAGGAGGGTGGGATAATTAATGAAACTTACAACCAATGTTTAGCATTGTACATCTGCACCTGAAACAACATACTACTATCCTAGAATGGTGAAAAATATGAGCAATATTAGAAACAATATTGAACATCCTACTATCCTTAGAGCCATGTTGACAAAAGATCCAAATCCTTTAGGGAAGCTTTTGTGCAAGGCGAGATAAATCCTTTTATCTCACTATTCATTGAACCTACATATAATGCCCGAAATGGATTTCTATAAACATGAACATTCAAATTATTAAATAAAATATTTCCATGCTATGGGAAAGGATCTCGGATATGGAAATGTCAAAATAAATTCCGAATTTAAATGATTGTAAGTTGCTTCTATGCTTGAAAGGTGCTCATGAATTTTTCATTACTTTATCATTATTAACTATATCTAATTCTACAAACTCAGGAAAATGTCGAAACTTATTGTTATGGAAATACATAAGCATATCAAGTATGAACATATTATTTTATGCATTTCCCCAACATATGAGGGATTTGTTTTCCTGAACATTTTATTTTATGTATTTTCCTCAACAAAAAACAAATCAAATGGATGGTTCTTGTATACGATGGGTAGTTTGGTAGTTATTATCAAAAGTGTCCGAATTTAAAATTTAGTTAAATCAGAGTTTTACAATATCCTTATTCTAAAAGCATGACTTTGATGATATGATTTTTCAAAGTAGTATTTTAGAAGGACTATAATGTATGTATGTGTTTTATTTTTTATTTTAAATGTGTGTATTAAAGTGGATAAACATAAAATAAATATAAATACAACCATTAAATAGATCTGTATTAAATTTATGGTATAATATTAAAAAATGTTTTTTATTAAAATTTGGGTGTGGAGGATAAGAATCCATCCTACAGTCACTTTAATAGTAATATTGAAAAAAAAAAAGTAATAATGATAATTATGATTTAAAATAATAATGTTTGAATCTTATATGTAATTTTGTTTGTTGTTAGAAGTCAATTACACACAAAATAATTACTTGCATATAATGCTGAAATTTTATGTAAGATGCCTTATCCACTGAATTTTTAAAGTTGTAATAATTTGTGGCACAAGTGAAGGGCTTCTTTGGAAAGGATGTCAACAATATTGAATTCACTGTAAATATATATGAACAATACAAATCAAAATCCATATTTTCTTCCCAAACTTTTTCTATCAAAGTCTTTAAATTAAATTGCTGATAAAAATAAAAAACATGGCACCTATCCATTAAGGGCTTTCACTCACGTGAAACTTAAAGTTCTTTGATTCCTTTTCAAGTGAAAATTTCATAAAGATCTACACTTTGTTATTTGTGTGGTGCCCAACCCCATACATTCATTAAAGTAAAGTAAATTGGATTTTGTTTAAGAACATAAATGCCCTAGGTCCACATAAAATAATATGTCTCCCACGAGGCCCGTCAAAACAACTCCACAAAATATTCAAATTTATTACTCTTTTTAAAATCCTAGTGGACTTTAGTTTTGTATCCACCTTTCATCGCCTATAAATAGTCCTTATCTTAAGTTCTACTAGAGAGAACACGATTTTGTGATCAAAAGCCATTTTGTTTCGTGCTGGCTACAGGCCCAAATAACATAGCAAGGAAGTGTGGCAAATTCCCTTGTTGTCTCTAATTCTCACACTTCGAAACACTGAAGTACAGTCTCTAATTTACCGACGTACATCCTGCCACACTAAAAATACAATTTAGAAAAAGATGTTCTACTAATTGACCCTCTTGTTTGAAGAGAATGCAATGATTTGGATCCTGCCAAGCAGGGTAGGAATTTGAAAAAAAATCCAATAGTCAATTTTGCAAGTTTTGACATTATATGTGAAGCAGGGTAGGAATTTGAAAAAAAATCTAATAGTCAATTTTACAAGTTTTGACATTATATGTGAATGTTTTCACAATTTCTTTGTTTGATTTGATAGATAGTTTAGAAAACATAAACTGTATTCGATGAATATTTTGACCATCAAATTCCAATACTAGACTGCCAAATTATTTTCTACCCATTATTTCGAGTTAATATTTTGTTTCACAAAACTTGCTACTTAAAAATTATTATTTTAAGTAGCCAATCTAGTTTCTAGATCCATGTCAACCACCAAAGCCTTTTGTGACTATCATCATTTGCTCAGAAAGCTTCATAGTAGTGAATGATGATGCAACCTTATCCTACTTCATTTGAAAATGTCTTCCTGTAATTTGAGAGCATTGTGACTTAAAAAATAATTATATGGTTGCCATTCATCGACTAATAATGACCCGATCGTGTAATTTGAGAGCATTGTGACATCAAAGAACTTCCAAATTTGTAACCACACGTCTTCTATGTGTTGAAGCTTCAACTAACCTTGTATTTTCTTGAGCACTAAAAGGCACATTTTAATTCTTTTGATTGTTTTGAGCACTAAGAGGTGTTTTAATTCAATTCTTTTGATTGTTTGTAATTTCCATTGTGCAGAACCCAAGGTTTTTCCTTAATATCATTATGTTTCCCACCACTTACCGAAGACTGGAAAGGCTTTTAGTAGTCCTTTTCTTTTCTTTTCATACAAGATTTGCATCTTGTTAGTGGTTTCCTTATTATTTTGATCTTATATATATAAATAAGAGATTTTTTTTTATAATGATTAAAAAATTGAATTTTAATATTTAAGAAAGTAGATGTATTAATTTAAGTAATCAATCAATTCATAACTTTATAATATGAAGAAATATTTTTGGAGGCATCATTAATTAAGTCAAGAGTCCAGAAGTGTTGTACAATATGGAAAAAATGTTGTTAGATAAAATAACTTTATGTATTGTTACAAAATTTAAAAATTAATTTAAAAATTATGTCCACTAATAAAATACAAAATTAAAACAAAAAAAATTAAAACATCCATATAGATTCATAAAATAAAAAAAATAAAATGAATATAGATCCATCTTAAACCCACACCTATCAAACATTTAAAATAATTTTCTTGAAATATAAAGTTGTCTCAACATATATAAATTTAAGATAAAAAAATATTTAAACTTAGATAAATTGGATCCAATTTTTAATAAATCCAGATTTAAGATAAATCTATACTGTTTTGTTTTATTTCAATTGACAAAAGAATATATTAAAATTTGAATAATAATTTTTCAATTTATATTTATCAATATTAATATTTATGATAAATAGCTAAAAACAAAAATCATAAATAAGATAAAACCAATAGCTTATAAATATATAATCTATTTACAGTTTTTTCTAAATGATAACCAATAAACTTTATTAACGTCTACATCCATGAAACTTATATTCTTAATAAGCGTTCTGGATAATTTTAAAATTTAAATAACTCATAACATTTACAGTTCCTACATTGTTTACTTCAATCAAAGATGATATATGTATTGTTGTTTAACCTATAAAGTATTACACTATATTAATTCATAGGGAAATCTTATACATTGCAGACAGAGTCCAGATTCTGTCCTCCTACATAGATTTATATTACATCAATGATGGCAAAATAATTATAGTGATAGCCGGTCATAAATAAAAGGGTGATGGAAAACGAAAGATGATAAAACATCACTGAGGCGAGAACAGGAAGCTCCACACTTGGTATCCATCCCGAAGGAAGGAGTGCAGTGGAAACCGGGTTAGGTTTGGGCATTGTGACTTGTTACATCAATCGTTGGTGTTAACCCTAGACAAGCCGACAAAGGATTGAAAGTGGGACTTTACCGGCATTCCACAAAACATGGTACATTCATTCATAACAAGACCAACAAAGAAGCCGGTGCTCCGTATACGACGAAATTGACTGAATCACGCCACATTCATTGTTGTTGGACAAAGCAGAGAAATTTCTCGCAATTTCCATTCGAATTTCTCTGAATTACGATTGAACTTTTACTTAATTGTACGTTGAATTTAACCAAAGTTTTTACAGAGAAATTTCTCTCAATCTCACTTCGAATTTCTGTGAATTACGATTGAACTTTAACTTAATTGTACGTTGAATTTAACGAAAGTTTGTTTAGCAAAAACGCTGAATTATTCATGAGTACACATTATCTCATACTGAAATTGATTGCATTATCTCATATTAAAATTGATTGCATCACGATACATATATTATTGAATAAAGGAATAAAAAATCATTAAATGTAATCCAAGATTTTTGTAAACATTATGATAAAGTTCGATACTTCTCAACAAAACTATCATAATGTTGTCAACTTGCCAATAATATAGCCATAGTGTATTCAGCATTGATTATAATGTTGTCAACTTGCCAATAATATAGCCATAGTGTATTCAGCATTGATTGCTATCATCTTTATTTAAACAGGAGTATAGATAATAACAGAGTTTAAAGTTATGGGTTAATAATCTTTTAAGGGATTGACTCTATTCCTGCCATTTATTTTTTACTTTCCCTTTTCTCAATGAAAAGTTTTAGGTCTTATTCCACCACCATAAATAATTGCTTTCGGCAAAAGACCTAACATTCTTGGTTATCCGTGAAATTTTAGATAATATTCATATATTACTATAAAAGTTTTTAAATAATTTTAAGACTATTAAATAAGGAAAATAAGAATTTAGTTACAACATATATGAAAGGATAATAATCTTTCCTTTAAACCACTTAAACTAAACTTAATTTACTTAAATATTTTTATTTTTATAATTTATAAAAATATATTATTTTCTTAATAATAAAAAACTGTATATAAATTTAATTTAATTTAATTCAATTTAAAACATTATTGATTATTAAAAAAAATTATATAATCACATTGACAAATTTCAAACTTAACTAAAATAAATTCAAGATAATATATATATATAATATATATTTTACCAACAACCATAGGGTATATACCAATATTTACCATTTTATCTATTCAATTAATTTTTACTTCACATATTCAAAATGTATAGATTTTAAATCAAATGAAAAATGGATAACAATTATATGCTTTTTTTAGATTTTTTTTTTTTTATGCAAATTTATAAATGTTATTTTTTTCATATTTTTTTTCTTGTTTTATGTGAATTTATAAATGTTAATTTATTTTCCTGATGGCACCTCTAGGGGCATCCGGGAGGGATGCCCCTTATCCCCTTTACTTTTCCTACTTGTTATAGAAGGCTTTAGCAGATTGATTAACAAAGAAAAATCGGATGGGAAAATAAAACGTATAAGAATCTCTACTAAGCTTGTTCTTTCCCACTTGCTCTTTGTCGATGATGTCATGCTTGCTGGTCTTGATTCTTTGAATGAATAGATACATTATCAGGAAATTATAAAGGAGTTTTGTGCGACATCTGGTATGAAGGTGAGTCTGAACAAAACAAACTTTTATGGTCATCTTGTTGAGGAATCCAAGTTCAAGAATATCAATAGGTATTTACCTTATAATACGTGTCTATTGAATGATGGATTTAAATATATGGGCTACCAGCTAAAGCCCAACGACTACAGAATACAAGATTGGACATGGCTCTTAAAGAAAGTTGAACATCGTATCAATCACTGGACTTTTCACCTGTTATCTATTGGTGGGAGGATCACCCTTGTTAAGGCTGTGTTAACAGGTATTCCAGTCTACTGGTTGTCTCTCACAAAAATCCCCAGTTCTATTTTAAATTCTCTAAGGAAATTGTTCTCCAACTTCCTCTGGTCTCGAGGAAAAGGACAAAACAATCTGATCATGGCAAGCTCAGATACAATTTCCCTTCCTGAAGCTTGTGGCGAGTGGGGAATTAAGAACTTGGATATCTTCAGTAAGGCACTGCGTCTTAAGAGTCTTTGGAGGGGTGTTTTTGGCTCGACTCTTTGGTTCAATGTTTTGGCAGTTAAATATATTAAGGAGGATCTTGTTAACTGGATGAGAAATCTGAAAAAAGGATTAGGGGCACTTCTCCAATATGGTCTGGGTTCATGAAGGTTTATAATTGGTTGACGAGAGATCTCATTTGGAAGGTTGGTACATGGAAAGATATCTTAGTTGGGATTGACCCTATCCCAGGGCTCGAAGATAATTACACTCTCTCTGAACCTATCATTTCACATCTAAAGGAATTTGACTGTGCTACTCTCAACAAAATTAAAAAAATAAGCGATTTTGCAGCACGGTACTGTCTGAATGCAAAAGATCTCGGTTTTTCTGGTTGGTATGCGTGGGAGTAGGATCATTATATTAATTCTTCAAATTATGCAGGGTGTATACTTAGTAATGGTAAAGATGCTCTCATCTGGAAAGGCAATCCTGTTGAGGGTAAGGTTACTGCTGGAATTCTATTTATGATAATTTAATTATGGACAAGTGTTATTTTCCTCAACAGTGGTAGTTCAAACGTCTTTGGAAGTGGAACATTCCATTGAAATGTAAGTTCTTTATGTGGTTCGCCTTATATGGAAGATTAAAGACCTAGGATAATTTAGTCAAGAGGGGTTGGATAGGCCTTAAGTTCTAACATCTGTCTTCTATGAAAAAATAATGCTGAATCAAGATGCCATATCTTGTTCATTGTGTTTTTACTAGATATATTTGGAGGAGAGTTTGCTTTTCATTAAATATTGGTATGGTTAGGGGACATGAAAAATTATATATATGTACTCTCAACTGGTTCAGACAGTGTCATGAACACCCTTTTCTTCTGACCATTATTTATTGGTCTATTTGGCATTTCAGAAATCGGGCTTTCTTTGAAAATGTGATCCCTAATGTTTTACATGTATGCATCCAAATCTTGAATTTGTACAAGCTCTATATGAGGAAGCAAGTGCCTCAAAAAATTCAGAAAGTTAATAATTTTGAGTGCCATTACGACTTCCCTGTTACCTTCTTTGATGGGGCTGCGACAAATGGTCTTTGTGCAGCTGGTGGTGCTATTTTTTTCAACCAGAGGCATTTATTTTGACTTTGAGGATTAACTGTGGAACATGTACTAATATGAAGGCGGAGTTTCTGGATTTGTGGTGTGTTTTGAAGGTGGCCCATATTTTTGGGTTTCAGAGCTTAAAGATTTTTGAGACTCACGGGTCACTATAAAATGGGCAGAAGGTGTTTCTAATTTAAAAGTCACAACTCTCCTTCAATGGTGTAAGAGGTTTAGATCAACAATGCAACTCTTCAAGAAAATATCCTTTGAACATATATATAGACAACACAATTCATTATGTGACAAGTTCTCAAAATTAGCTTTGGAAGGAGAAACTTGTTGCTTATTTTGGGAATAAATCTAGGACCCCCATATCTGTGATATGGGTTCAATGTGGTTTTTTGACTAAAATATCTACTCAGTTTTTTTTTGCCTTTATGTTTATGGTTTGAGGGATAGTTATTCTGATTTTGAAGTTCCAATATGTCAGCAGTTATAGATTCTCGTCAAGGCTGTGGTTCCACTTTATATGAACATTATCCCATGTTTCATTGTTGTTATATCGGTCTTTTAAAAAGACTCAAGACCATCGATGTACTATTTGGTTCTCTATGAATAACAATAGTACACTTTTTCTGTACTGAAAAAAAAATGTTAATTTATTTTCATAAATTTTAATAATAATTGTTTTTCCTTTTTATTTTAATCATATTAAGTAACCAACTGCACCAGGGGTTAATGCACCATATTGATTCCATCATTAAGCTATCCATGTTCAGGTGGGTGAAATCAACCTCCTTCATGCCTTCTTACTACCTCCACTTCTCTATTGTGCCATCCAATATGTTCAGGTACCATTGCACAGTTCATTGTAGATCAAGATGACGGAGCATTAATAATGACCACTTTGATCCATGTGCTCTCCAAGAAGTGCTGCTAACTCATGTCTTCTTGTATATATATGGACCATTCTGGCATTATGAATTGGGTTTTTGTAATGTCCCTTTTTATGAATTTATTAAAATGGAAAATTTTCACTTTTTTCCCTAGTTCGGCCTTTGACTAGTTTTGATGTCTAGGTCTCCAATTTGCTCCAAATGATCCCAAATCTTCTGAGAAGGTATATGACTGATATTAGGACTTGATGATGATGTTCATGGATGATATAGGACCAAAAAAATACTTCTTCAAACCCGTTTAAGATTCTGTCCAAAGTAGGGAGTTTGATTAGCAATTTCTCTTTGACTAGTATTGGCCCCTTGGTTTCCAAATGACTCCAAATTCTCCCAAATTTCTATAGAAGGTACTTAGATGATATTAAGACATATTTATAATGTTTATGGATGCTCTGTATTGTTCATATGACTTCTTCAAATCCTCTTTCAAATTTGGTGAAGACAAAGATTTTTATTAGTAAATGTTGGTTCAAATACCCTAGGGGTAGATGATGAAAATGACTTTTGAAATGCACTCAATCCAACTTGAATTTATGAATGGAAGAAGGGGACATATAAAGGACATAAACATGAACTCATATGAATCACCATTCAACTTTTAATGTCTGTTATAACTCCCTTAAATCAAATGCAAAAAGACTAGTTTCAACCTTGGGGAAAATGGCATTAAATCTTCTTCAAATGGTATTAAACTAATCAAAATGACTCCAAATGGTTAATTATTGAACATGAAACATTTTCATCTCATAAATGAAATTCCATGAATCATAAATACATTAGAGGAATTATCTTTCATTAGAATACGTCAATACAGCATTGCTACACATCAAGGTAGTGGGGAAATGGCACCATTCTTTCATTAAAAACCAGATTTATACATTTCCACTTAGAATTTCGACTTGAAACTTTATGAATATGAAGAAAAGAGGATTTAATTCATATTAAAAAATAAATGGGGAATTGTAATCTCCCCCAAAGAGTACAATAGCTCACCAAAAAATGCCCTCCCTCAAGGATCAAGAATATGCAATGAAAACTGGTAATGGTTGAAGGAGTGAGATGCACTAGAATAAACCATGAGCTTCCCTGTAGCTTACATCTACAAATAAATACTTCATTAAAGCTCCATGAAATACCTGAATGTCCTTTCCAAACACCAACTTGGATGGGAATCTTTCACCCTCGAAATTGGCTAAGGCAAGAAACTAGTCATTCACTAGCTCCTCTCTCACAAATGCAACAGACAATTAAAAATGATCAAAAGCTGGTTTCATTCTTTGTTCTTGACATTTATAAAGTTTTCAAGCTCTCTATGGGTCGAATTCCTTCCAACAGATGCACTCCAACTCAAGTTGGGAAGAGATTCCAAAGAATGCCATTTGTACAACACTTCCTAGTCTCCCACTTCCACCAAATCACATGTGGAAGAATATTAGCTTCCCTAACTCCTTTGAGTGCCCTCTTGAGGCTATTTTTAGCCCTGACATGTCATATATGTCAAATGTCAGCCTCCAGGTCTGATTTGTGTCATAGGTGTCATAGCATCTTCATCATTGTTGTCATAGAGCTAGGGAATCTAGTCCAAGTGTTTCACTAGCTCCAAACTGCCTCTTCCTCTTCCATGGGAGTTACTCTTCCACTCCAATTCGACCTTAATTGATTCATGCCAAGTATATTGACCTTCCAACTTATCCGAAGACCCTTGGGATTCTTATGGATTCAAATTGACAAGAGGAGCATGCCATGTGGCATAGAAAATATAGCTTGTGTGGGTCCCACTTCCTCCATGTGTCTTCGTGGTCAAATGCCACTTTTATTTTCACTTGTATATATTTGTTTAGCTTCTTTATTAAATATTTATGATATTCTAATGTCCACACATCATTTATTTTCCCCCTTATTCCAAATCCCAAAGCTTCCACCCACAACATAGGAAACTAGTAATTTTCCTCTTTGGCAATTATTTGACCCTTAGCATCAATTTGACAAATTCTCATGAATATGACCAATGGGCTTAGGCCATTGTGACCCAATGCAAAATTTGGGACATGACAGTTTTCTAAATGAGATGGGATAAGTGGGGTGGGCTATGTGGCTTCTATTCTCATCCTACTTGAGCATTATAAGTCATGGAGAAAATTTGATTCGAATATTTCCGTGTTTTGTTTTATTATTGCAGCAAGAGTAGTAGCTGCTTACAACCCACTATGGGGGAGATGTTTTGATGTGATGTAACGTAACATATTTTAATAATAATAATTAAAAAAAAAACCATGACGACTAGAAATTTTTTACATATGTTTTAATGAAATTAAATATATATTATTATGCTAATCAAATCATTACATATGTTTTAATGAAATTATATATATATAGATCTATCTATCTATCTATCTATCTATCTATATATATATATAATTATGCTAATCAAATCATTACATATGTTTTAATGAAATTAAGTATATATTATTCTAATCCAACCATCATATATCTTGAATTTTTTACACATCACGAAAAAATGTACACCCCAAGAAATTGGATTCCCCTCGATGTTTAATAGATCATGGTTTAAGATGGATCTATGTTGGTAATTTATACAAAACAAAATTCATGATTATCAAGTCCAATAAAGGTACTTATGACAATTTTTCCTATCACAGTCGAATCTTAGAAGAAGTAACATCCTATAAGTACTTAGGAATTGACTTTCATCATAGGTTGAATTGCAACTATAGCATTGAAAAGAGGATAAATGGAGGATGGAAAGCCTGCTTCGGCCTTGAAAACAACTGTAAAGCGGCAATCCTTGTGATGTGGGACAAAAAGAAATTTCTCTTTCAAACGTTGGTCACTCCTATTATTCTATAAGGTTTTGAAGCTTGGGGATTCAACATTTCCAGAGATGCTTGGAGAAGAATTGAGCAAATCCAAAAACGATTTATTACTTATAATCTTAAAATTAAGAGCAACATGTCCTATCCTATTATCCTCTTAGAAGCACGGATCTCCCCCATTGAAAGCATGTCTATGATTAGTGATGCAGGAGCATTAGCTCTCATGATCAAGTGCTAAAAGTTTAATCAGACCTTTAGGTCTAGACATCATCCCAAGGAGGGGACATTGTAAAATTTTATGTAAAAAGTGTTTATTTCTTAGTAAGCATAGATAGGGAATATGATTAGTTGTTACATGTCAGTTTATGATCAAGTTATGTAACCGATCCCTAAACGAGAGGGATGACTTGAGAGACAGAGTTTTAGTAGAATTTCAAGAAGATATGATTTGTATGAGTGAGTCATAGGTTAGTTTTCTAAAAATAGAAGTGGTTGCATTAATTTAGGGACAGTTACTGAATTGTAGAAGTGAGTGGCAAGAGTTGGTTAAGCTCTGCCTTGTAAAGGATCGAAATTTGTAACTCCCGAGACAGGGAGGAGAGTAGGATAGAGAATTGGGAGAGCATGAGAGAGCTCTCAAGTAGAAATGTATAGTCCTATTGTTGATGGAAAACGAAATTCACGATATTGTATGCGTAATGGTTCTTTACATCGTCTATGTAAATGTTTAGAAAATTTTAGGTGAATTCCTATAGCTATGGTTACGGATATAGCTACAGTGTGCAAATAAGCCCTAACAGAGGAGGACTGGGAAGAATTTCTACATATGAGATTCAAGTCATTAAATGAACTTGGGTAGAACCTCAGGGTTCCAAGTTCTGTAAAGAGTTTTCTCAAACTTTGTGTACTTAGAGAATTCAATAACAGAAGTCTCTCGAAGTACACGAAGGAAAAGGGTTCAGCAGAGGAAGAGATGGTCAATTGATGGAGTATCAGGCCATAGCTAGGAAACTTATTGAAGCTTAAGAAGACTCTAGGAGTCATATTTCTATACATGCTTGATACATGATAGTGTTAGAGGCATGCAGAAGTTGTTTGAGATGGCAGCAAGCTTGAGCATGATGCCATATGTAGACTAGATTGGAAGATTGCCCTGCGACCTGGAATTAGATTTTGTGTGAGGTCGATGGAGGAAACAGAGCGCAGGATCTGAGTATATGAAGGTAGCTCTGTGTCGAGGAATGGCGAATGAGCCGGTGAAATTTCGATTGTGTTGGTTCGAAATAGCCAGATGTCGAATGGTGAATCCTGCACATAGAAGGTGAAGTTAGAAATCGACAGGGTTAGTGACTGACCATAGGTTTTTGCGCAGAGTTGAGTGAAACAAAGAACATACAGTTTATTGACGATAGTTGTAGGTTTCAAAGTTGATCAAACGGTGCATAAGCATTGATATGTTAGTCCAAGTGATGAGTTGGAAGTCAAAGAATGACATGGAAGGTCGGCATTGTGGTATGGATTTGGTTTTGTGTAAAGAAGACAAGAACCTTATTGTGTGGTTGCTATATGAGCTTTAGAGGACATATAAGGGTCTTATGAGTACACCAATGGTCAAATATCCAAAGGGCTAGGTGTCGAAGAGTGAAGGGTTAAAACTCAAATGAGACAAGTGTTGTGGCTCATGGAGCACATATGTAGTTAAGGGGTGAAAACATGAAGTTGGGAAACAATTTTGGCTTGTTTTTGACAAACAACACTGCTAAATTTTATGTTTTTCAACTTCGACCTCTTCAAACCCCTATCTCCCTTAGGAATTTCAACTTGAAGTAAACACAAAGGTTTTAGAGAATTTAATTAGCTTTCTACTCGTATTTTTTTTAATTTTTTTAATGGATATATCATGGGACAAATTTGTTGTCAACACACGGCATATACTTGAAAATTTTAGGTATGGATAATGAGTGACCTGTGTTGACGATGATTTTTTGATAGATGGTTATTCATTTTATGGAAAAAAATTGTAGGCTCATAATCTACACACACTACAATAGATGCTCGACTATATTTTGAGTTTTTTAAGACTTGGGAACTATTTTTTATTATTTATCGAAACAACGTATGTTCAGAAAATGGTGCATTACCGACACATGTTTTTGTCTTCTCATTTTCTTTCAAATGTGACTCTTATCAAACAAACTAAAACCAACCCATTTAAGAGGACACTTCAAGGAACATCCTTGTATTTTTTTAAATTTTTTGGCTTCATCATTGTGATGATATTGAATTTTCATTGTGACTGATTTTTCTGTCAATTAATTTTTTAATGATAAATGCTAGTAAAAAAATAGTAATCCTAAATGAAATAAAAAAAAATTATATTACTAGAAAGTAGATTGAATGATGAATCTACTGGTATAAACTCCGACATGTAATTTTCATGTTTTGCAGTGGTCCGACCTTGTTAAAGTGACACATTTCTGAATTCTGCAGAAATGGTGCTGGAATTGTTGACCAAACACTCTCGGCCCAGAAAATATCTCATGCGAGAGATTTAAATTTTCTCGAGTGATAATTTTTCCCGCTCCAAAATTAACCCAGAGTTAACGAAAACTCTTGGCTGAAAGATACTTTTAACTCTCATCCTAGAGTTTATAACACTTCTCGCCTGAGATTTTTGTTACATAATCCCCCAAGAATCTTTTAGAGGCCGGCACATTAAATATTTAATTACCGTGATATTCTTGTAATATTCAGAAGGGATGCCTGTGTTTCTCGGCCGAGAGATCTATATATAATCTCTCGGCCGAGATAGTTTTCCAAATTATATAGTTTCTTAGCCGAGAGCTTGTGTTTGGAGGGGAGCTTCTATTTGCAGGCAAGCTTCTGTTTGCATCCAATATTTTGTTTTCAGCTGAGGGTTTTTTCAGCAGAGCATTTCACATTTTTATGTAGCAGGTAACATACTTTGTATTATTGTTTGGATAGGTTAGCCTTGGTCTAAATACTATTTATTATTTATGGGTTATTGATGACTGTTTATGAGGTGTTAGACACTTGTTGTCTCACTCATAATTTAAACCTAGTTATACCTTGTCCTATTATGTGTTCATAACCTCTGTTTTCAAGGCATGGATATATTGTTGTGGATTTCTACTCGAAGGTAGGGGTGTATGGATGCTAGTGGCTTTTATTGACCTTGTACAATTTTCCATGAGGACATTTACCATTTGGAAATTAACAATTACACCTTTTAAAGATGTTTTGTTTTAGCCTTAATTCTTAACAAAGAATTTGGTCGGTTTATTAAAGTGGACACAAAGATGTTCGTGTTAAGTATTTTTGGATTTTACATTCATTATAAGGGATTTGAAATTGGTCTTTGTATGTGAGGGTGTACTCTTATTCAACCACCCAACCTCAAAATTTTGAGATAGATGCAAACTCCCATACATTATTAGCACTTACCACATGCAAAATTGGTGTGTAAGTACCTTGTCGTTTTCCACTTTGGAAACTAGAGATGAAAATCAGAGCATAAAAAGTAACCATAAAGGGTAAATGCATTGAAAATAAATGTTATTTTCTTTGCTAAAACAAAATTAGTAAAATCATAAATGATGTATTAAACATTACAATTTTTTAGCATTAGAGGATGGGGTCATGACCCAAGGATGGGTATATTTAAGGACTTTGCAACTTGGAATGTCAGAGTTATCCAATGCATTGAGGACTTTGATTTCATTATATAGACAAAGTGGAATTGTACATAAGATTTAAACACATGTGTGTTGTGGTCAATTAGAATGAGAAAAGACAAAATGAAAACAATAATGGAATTGAAAAATAGTCTTGTTTATTTTTTAGAGTGTTTTTTCAGCTAAGAGTTACTTGTAAGTCGAGAGTTTGCATGATCTTTACTCTTTTCAGGCGAGATCATGCAAATTTCATACGAAGTTCATAGTAGTTATTATAATGTTGTTGAAATGATATTAGTCATTATAGAAGTTGTGGAAATAAATTATGAACCGTCATAAATGTAGTTAGAATATTGTGCGTCATTGTAAGGATTGTGGAAATTTTTGGAAGAGCTAGGGAATAAGAATGTATTGATCCTATAAACGGAAATACCATTGTTACTTATGAATTCTCATATATTTTCATGCATTGGATTCTAGTTTTTTAATTCTTTCAACATGGGAAACCTAAAGAAATGTCAAAAAAAATATGATCGCACCAGAGCTGATGAAGAGGCAAGGAAAGAGAGGTCCCGTGTTTCTATGAGAAATTTAAGAGAAAAAAGAGCAAGGGAAAGAAACATGGAGGCACATGGTGGTGACGATGAAATTGAAAGTGTGAATGCACATGGCGGTGATGAAGAAATGAAAAATGTGAATGCACATGGCAGTGATAATAGTCAAGGATCATGTTGATGAAAGAAATGAGGAACATGGAGGTGACGAGGAAATGACAAATGTGGAGGAAACTATTAGTGAGTAAATAATTTTTTATATGTTTATCATTTACTTTATAATGCTTTAGTATATAGATATATATATTTGATTTGAAAGTGAACAAAATATTATAAATTTATATTTTTTTTATGCAGGGTTGACATCCAACATACAACATCCTACCACAATTAGCAATTTACAGAGATTAACTGGAAGCTGCAACAATATCGTCATTGATGATATTTTTTTGGAGAATTCAGATTCAAGTAAAATTGAAGAAATGGGACCGTAGATGCCTGATCGTACAACTCGTTATAGAGCAGATAAGATGGTCAAAAAATGTTTTGAAGGTATTTCTGTCATACAACAAGCTCAATTATTGCATAAATTGTTAAAGCGAAAATGTCTAAGAGATGCAATTACATTATTGGGCATTCAAAGTGCCAAAGAGGCTAAGTCAAATCAGATTGTATCACAAAATCTGACCTCGGTCATTGCATCACTTGCAAAAAAACGATCTCACAATTTCATGGTTGCTCGTAAAGCAATTCTAATAGGGGTTGTGGCAAAAACCACTACAACCAGTCGTTTTTTGTCTACGAATGCAAGAACATTAAAAACATCAAGAAAATTTTTATGGAATCATAAAAAGCTTCGGGTTCATTTAGATGAGGATGATGAAGTTGCATGTTGGGTGTTATCTGTAGGCAACCTTATCAAGATAGACTTCCGAATAATGTGAGGGACATGGTGAAAGAGTTTTGGGATGTAAACTCGCGTGTCTTACCAAATGAAAAGCATGTTTTGTGACGTCGTATATCGAAAGGAAACTATGAAACTCATGCCAAACACATAACAGCGATCACTCAAGCGGAAATGTTCAAAACTTTTATGGAGAGTAATGTTGATGTGAAGATTGACCTTAGCACATTTGTGAAGCTTAAACCATGGTATGTCAGGCCCATCGTTGTTCGTGACACATGTTTTTGTCGATACCATGTAGAATTCGAATTATATTATGACACATTTCTAACTTTTGGCATGCAGTGTTGGCCAAATAACCCCCCTCCTTCGAGTGTTCATGAATTTGTATCTAATGTATTATGTGCGCGAGAGAATCATCAAGTATTCTATAAGAAACAATGCGTCGGAGGTAAAAAATGTGAGGAATGTTCTGATTTGGCCCTTTTTAATGCTAACTACCCCATTGATGCAAACAATCCTCAATTGTCAAATCGCATTGTCAAATGTAAGAGATATGTTTATGTTGACTATACTGCAGTTACAGATTCAATGACAACATCAAGAAAGCTTAATTTGGTTGAAAGTGATATCTCTTTGACAGATTTTATGAATTTTTTCAGGTATCAAATATATAAATATATCAAGCACTCTCACTCAGCACGATGGTAGGACTTACAGTTCAAGCAATCACGAGATGTATTTCCAAAAGGGACAATATTATCCATTGTTGATTTTGCAGAAAATTACACTTTCACTCCGCAAAAGGAGATACAGAGTGAGTATTATCATTCAGATTAGGTATCTATACTTGTGCATATTACATATAGACATGTAGAGCTTGATGTTGATGGTTTTGATAGAAATGAAAATAATCGTGAAGTGATTAAGGAGTATCATTTCTACATCAGTGATGATCGTACACATGATACATGCTTTGTCCAGCATTGTTTTGGTATGCTTTTTGAAGAATTAAAAGGAATAAGGATCACTTTTAAAGAACACTGGGTGTGGTCAGATGGTTGTGTTGCTCAGTTTAAATCGTCACGATCATTCTTATGGTTTTCTCACCTTCATAGAAACACAGATGTTCGCCACACATGGAGCTTTTTTTAAACGGGACATGGAAAAGGAGAACATGATGGTGCTGGGGATTGCGTTAAACGTGCACTTAGGAGATATCAAATTAATCACTCTACTTCTCGCCTTGCAAATTCAAACGATGTTGTTAATTGGTGCAAAAAAAATTTGAGCCATGAATTCAATGAAAGGATGGGTAATGTGAGAATGTTTTTCTGGAATATTGCAATGGGAGATGTCGATAGATCAATGCCACATAATTGTACTGCAATCCTGAAAACAAGGGGCTTACACTCCATTAGGAGAAAGAAAATGGAAAATATACACTCAATCGAGAAACGGAAGTACTCTTGCTTCTATATTGCATGTATTGATGATGTAGAGTCTTTGGATGAATGTCAAAACCAAACTAACAAATTTGTGAAACCATGGAGACACCAAGAATTGACACCATTGCCCCCATTTAGAAATATCAGCAATGTAGAGCGCGACAATGAAGTGGTTTTGATTGACAAAGATTATGATCATGTTTCTGATTTGGTTAGAGAAGGTGATGTATTTGCAGTCATTGCACCGACAAATAATCTAGAAAATGTGCATTATTATTTATTGAGATGCACTAGGTCTAAAAGCACATTGATGCAAGAATTTAAAGACCCATCAAAGTATACGTATGCAGTGGGTTCAATGGTTTTAATGGGACATTTCTTTGCAGAAGTAAGGAAATGTAAAGACCATATTATTTTTCAAGACTATGAGTGAGATGTTATATGTTCTCAATACAGTCATTTGGTCATAGAAGCCCAATTGCAGTTGAAGGAAATGAAGAGTAGGAAAAATTCCAAGCATCGACAATGGAAATTGTCAATAGAATATCATAATGCCATTCTTGAAAATATGCCACTGACACATTTCATATGATTCAAGAACACATCAAGGTTGACGAATGTTTTCTTTGATTCTAGGGTGGGTGGGTGGGTGGGGCTAAATGAGCTTCCACCTTCACGTGGTTGGCCTCTTCAGTAGAGAATATATATAATTCTCGAAACTAAGAGAAGCTCTTTTTAACAACATATCCAGTGATAACTCAAGGCTCATATTGAACGGGAAACTTCACTATATGTCAATGATCTCCAATCAATAGGAACAGATGTCAATTTAAAGTTTAATTGTCCAATGAATATCATAAACTCTAGTCTCACATAGAATTTGAGAATGCATTAGCAATACAAATTTGATAAATCACAAGGTGGATCTGCAATTTGCTTAGGATGCTTAAACAAGTGAGATGTGGCATCTTTAAGAGGATTCAGGACAATGCCAAATGAGTCTCATATTCCAAAAATATATATACTCAAAGACTTGCTAGTTTCATACTTGCAACAAACTCTACATTGGTGTTGGCAGAAAGTAAATTATAATCAATTTAAGAAGGTTGCAACATCTAAGCTTACTATCTACATCAAATATTACATCTATATTGATTTCAAGCATGGATGTCATTGTAGACCGCTACTATCTACTTTGTAGAAACACCCCAATCTCATGAATCAAACTTAGCTGCACTTTAAGATTTCACAAATTCTAGTGACAATTCTTTTTGGAAGTTAAATCTGTGCTCAAGTTTGTATTTAATGGTGAATTTGTTTACTAGACTTGCTTACCCATTCAATTTTTTATATATGTTTATCCTCCTTATCTCTTCAAAAATAACAGAGATTATAGTGACAGTCTTTTAATTTGGGAGTTTACCAAATCATTAATCATCCTCCATAATCATCTGTTAACTCTTGAACTATATGGTCAAGGGTTATTTCACAGACACATGTGACCATTACTGATTAGGCCATTGGTCATCATTTGAGATTATTAACTCTTGAATTTTATGCTAAAGGATTATTAAACCACTTCTATAAATTTCAATGTAATATTTTAGATTATAAATCAAACATTGAGTTTAATTAATGTTATGAATACCGCAATGAATTTTTCCACATTAACATAATCATCTTGAATCCCAAATTAATATCATCCCAAAACCCATGTCTTAGTGCTCAAATATTCGGCTTCAGAAAAGTGATAATTCCTAATTAGGTAACTAATCATCCTCTATAATCATCCATTAGATTTTAAATTATATGCCTAAGGGTTATTACACCATTTCTACAAAATTCGGTGATGAATTTTTTGTAAGACATCAAACCTTAAAAGTTTAATGTCATTCCAACATCCATGTCTTACTGCTCAAATATTTTATTTATTCTTAGCTTCTCTATGCTAAATTATCAAACATTTATGCTACACAACATTATATGCACATGCCAAGCTTCACTTGTGTGTGCTTATGCTTAAATCCTGAAGCATTTTCCTAGTTTCTCATTCGCGTTTCTAAAACATATTATAACAATTATATATTTTATGCATGTGATTGTAACTATTTTAAGGTCATCCTTATGCTCAATTATCATTACATGAAAACTCTAAATTTGTGTTGTCATGATTCTTCCCTTAACATAAGTAGATTATATGTGACTTAAGTTTATGATTGTCTACCAACTATATACGTGACATAATAAATAAATGAAATCTACTAAGAATGAAAATACAAGAGAAGGTATTGTATACCTAATCACAAAATACATAATAACTTTGTAATATAATAAAATCATAGACATGTGACATAATTTTAGAGTTAAGGTTTTCACATATTGAGATTCACAATAACATTGATAAAATGTTGAGATTCATAAGAGATAGTGAGAAAGTCGAATAAACCAATACAAATATTAATTCTAGATTGAAGAAAAACATAAGCATGCACCACTGCAACACTTGACATTTCACACAAGAGCACAACCAGAGAGAGAGGGGAAAATGGATCTTAAACAATCCCCTTTTACAAGATGAAAATATTCATCACTGCCAACCTTTTATTTTGAACATGGGAAAATGGGATTATTGGGAAAATGAGGGGAAGTGAGTGGGAACATTGGTTGAAGCAATTGAAGGGAATGAAAAATGAAACATGTTCGAATTTATCAATAGATTCATCTATTCAAACAACATCCAATCATTCCAAACAATATTCATTCACCATAACAATCAACCACTGTCAATTTTGGTGAAGAAGTTCTTTCTTACTACATTGACATTTCACACAATCATTTTCCATCTACTGCATACGCTAATTTAATAGAAATTTATGAGCATATTTGAATTCAAAATATATAATTATGTCATGAAAGTCTCCAAAACATATCACAGAATTATCTAACATGATTAGCATTTGTTCATTTACTTATTTTGTCCTCTTAACATGTCAATATTATAGTGACAAAGTAACCATTTTCAATTTCCTGAAAACCATATCACTTCTCATTATAAGTGGATAACCAACATTATCTATGCCCCAAAGAGTAGGTCCTGAAAATATATACAAACTATACAGGACATACATTTTCAGTCATTAAGAATTAGTTATTTTGGTAGAAATCAAAATTATTTTCACACAACTATCTATGATTGGTTTTTGCTTCAAACTTTTGATTAAATACCAATTTACTTAACAATATTTGTAGCTTACACACCCAAACTTTCAAACTACAAGAGTATCATTATTTTTTTTCTAATGGTCCATAAAACTCCACGGACTTGGCATACAGAATAATCACGATTCAAATATGAGTCACAAACGGTTAGAATATGTCATGCAAAACAATATGCAGGAGCATATACACTTCCCCATGATCTTAAACATCTACAAAGTTGTAACAAGTGTGTTGCATCCCTGCCGAATAATATATGTTGTCATCCTTACTGATGCATGCTTGGTAGTGAAAGGAGAGGCCATTGATGCATCCCCAAGCCTCACAGTAGGAGGAGTTCTGCCATCTCCCTCCTCTCCCATCTCATCCATAATATTTTTCAATTTTAGCCTTTGTCTCTCAACATAAGTAAGTTAACGATTGCTAGTTGAACCATGAGATGCTTGAGATCCAGCAAGCAATGCCAAAGTTCAAACTGGCTAATTAATGGACGTATTTCCTGCTTGTCCTCCATTAGTTGCATTGGAGTTTCCAGAATCAGGTGCTCCACTCTTCAATCTTCAATCCGTATTTATTATTTTACCCCCAAAATTTGATGATTGTGCCAATGTAGAGTTTTGGGATGATTGGGTAGGTGGGATTGCATTTAAAAGGGCTACACCAACATGAGCCTGCAATTGTTCAAAATTTTGAATGAGTCATCGGTGAAAAAACAATCAGCTCTATTTTGCATGCCAAAGTTATTGATGCAAAAGAAAAATGTCACCATTCCCTACTTGTTTGAGAGCACCGACATCATTTGTACCATCACCACACATCAATTTCATTCTTCCCACTGTCTTCAGAGTTTTCAATATGAGTTCTTTCTACTCAGGGAAAACTCTTGCAAAAACCTACAATAGATTCATCAAGGTCAGTTGCAATGGATAACATTACAAATTATCAAGGTAAAATTTATTCATGAAATATTCATGCCAAAGAGTATACATGTTCATACCTTTACATATGGGATCACCGAATGTATAGCATTTGTACGCTACAACATCATGAAACAGTCACCACCTACACAGAGGTCATGAGAAACTAACAATTCCTCCACATTATCTTCACTGGAGATGAATTCAATAATTTCTATTAGGTTAGAGTATGATACAGATCAAACAAATTTCAAAATGGATAACAGGAACTATGTAGTATACCACAAGACTATTATTTATATTAATAATTATTAACGTAAATAATAGTAATTAAATACGCTAAAAGTAAACAATTAAATATCACAATTAAATACCTAAAAGTAAACAATAAGTAATCACAATAAAAACATAAACACATTATAGCACCTATGGAAAAGGAACCAACATATCAAACTTGAAGAACACAAATATCACAATATGAATGACTAACCGCAAATCCTGCAAAAGTAAGTCCACTTTCAACGGTTTCTCTATCTAAGCTGCTAACATCACCAACCTGTGATGCATACATATAAAATATTAGAATCCAAAAATTAAAAATTAAATGTTACATTTTGCAGAACTAAAAGTATAGCCTTGAGAACTTGAAACCAGAATTGATAGCATTGGTAGAGACACCAAGTTAACATTACTGATTAGGTATAAAGTGACTTGCACTGCAGATCACTAATATATTCCTTCAACACAGAGACATAGAGATGGTCCCTTCAGTTTGAGATAACATACACAAGTAAAATTACTAATAAGGGTAAACTTACTAATCAAATACCTCTAGTTATATTATATCTGCCATAATATAAAATAGTATGATGGATACATTATCCCTTATGAGCATAGTGCTTCTATAGCCCCTCCTAGGCCTCGTCGTAACTGTCATCGAGATTGTAATTCTATGGGAGATGGTGTTGTAGATGCTCCCTAAGCTAATTCTAAAGTAAATTAGACCTAATCACTTATACAACCTACACCTCCTACTCCACTATAGTAGTAAAAACCCCCAGGAACCTACAAATTAACAATTGGATTGCTCATTCAGCTGCTCTTGGTTATGCTTGGAAGAATTCTCCTGAAACTAATGCTAATGGGGATGCTCTGGAAACTGCTCCTAGGACTTATGCTCTTTCAATTGGTGCTGATGGGAATGAGGAGGCCAGTGATGTGATCCTTCTTCTGACAGCCAGTGCTAGGAAACTTCTTTAATCTTCTCTCCGCAGTAGCTCGAGATCCTATTCCAGTGAACCAATTAAAATACAAATGCATATCCAGGTTCAATTGATCCAACAATAATAGTTTAGAATCCAGTATCAAAGGAAGCACCCATAGCAGCCGTTTCAGACCTAGATTCAAATGCGTAGCTATTGGTTGGAGTTCAAATTGAAAATACAAATTAATACTCAGGAGCAGTTCAATGCACAAGTATTTTACGGAAATAATTGGCAAGGCAAAGGAAAAATGATAGTAAGGAACTTCGGAACTTTGCCTCTCAGAAATATTACTCTGCACACGACAATAAAAAGTTGAAGCTGAATTCTGACGAATCAGAGGAGGAGGTTCAATTTCTAACAAATCAAGCTGGTTCATGGACTTTGATATATCATCCAAAGACAAGGGAATACTGCATCAAAAGAAAAATATTATGCTATTAGGCGATAATATACAATGAGAAATCTCTATCTCATTCCAATGATATTTGATGTTCATCTACAATGTTGAATATTATTGGGTGCTTAAGCAAAATCTAGAACACTGAGACATGAAGTGTACCTGGAGTCATCATCCAACAAGAAAGAATTGCTCAAAGCATTGTTAGAGTCTTCTGTCATCAAGACTCTCATATTGGCAATAAGCTGGAGGAGGAAATTGGCAAAAAGATACTTAAAACACATCTTTGCATGCGGGCCAAGGACAGCCTAAACAAGTGTATATTCAAGAAAACAGCCCTCTATGTATGAAAAATTCTAACTTACATCTGGAGACACACTATGGGTGCCATATTTATCATCCCAATACATGGTGCTGATCCGGTACAATTGTTGTATACTCAAAACCTGAAAACAACCAAAATAAGAATACCAATATTAGTTAATGAAGACACCTAAAGGAAACAACCCCTACATTTTGGAGTATATTATTAATAACATATATCACTCACTGAGCACAGATCATGTGTAATTTCATCCAAGTATTTCTTTGGCTTTTGATGTATGACCTGCTCCACAGAAAAGAATGCAAAAGAACATGTTAACATTGTATGCAACTACTAGAGTTGAATTTCAATTTACAATAATTTCAAATACATTAAAATTTGATGTAAAAAGAACTAGGATTAATATTTGTGTGGTGGGGACTCTACTTACAAGAAATCCTATTGCTTGTCTGATATGCTTGAGTTCATCCCAAGCTGTACCTACATACTGCATTAATTCCGTTTCAGGTTAGAAAAACATAACCAGAAAAAATGAAACATAATTAACTAGCATGGAAGAGTATAAGCATGAAAAACAAGAGGAAATGACAGCTGATCAACCTCATCTGTTGCTGCACTAGGATGATATTGACACATGGAAAAGCAGATCAAAACTGACATTGATAATCATCCAGGGTGAAAAATAGCATAACAGTTGCCACAAGACCATAACACGGCCGCAAAACTTGAAATAGGACAGATGACCAGGATTCACTCGAGATGCTGCAAGAGGAAGGAATAAGATGATCAGATATTCGAGTAACCACATAGTTTCAAACCATACATGAAAAAAACAAAAGTGGTATTCCAATACCTTCCCTAACAAAATAATTTGATCACCAGAAGCTCAGTCACAAGGAAACTATGTTCAAGTAAACAAAAATGATCGTTCAAGTAACCAAAAATGATCGTTCAAGTAACAAAAAATGATCGTCCTACCATTGGTCATTTCTTACTATCGCAAAAAATGGTGACAATTGATTTACAAGTAGAGCAGATCGATCTCAACCTTCAGACCAAAACACCAATGGCTCCTGGTTTTCTTTGGGATGGAAAGTCAAAATGAAAAGTTTATATATATATATATATATATATATATATATATATATATATATATATGTATGTATGTATACAAGTTTGGGGACAAACTATAATCCTGTAGGATAATCCTGTACACACCCTCTAAGGAGGGTTCCATGGACAAAATAAGCACCTTCATTTTTGATAAACTGAATAGACAAATTGTGCAGAGAACTTATAAGAAATTGAAGTTGTCCACACAAACAGAAATGGAGTTAACTCTCAAAACACCAATAATCACAAGCATGGATCAAGCACCTACTCATAGCCTCAACAAATGACGCAATTTCCATGGCTACCAAGTTTAACGCACAATAGTTAAATGACCATCTAGACAAGGCACATAGCAAGATTGGGATTTTGGAAGACCAAATTCTAGAGGCCCAAAGTGAGAGAGTAGAATTGCGACATGAATATGATGCACTACATTGACTACAATTGACTGCATTATAAGAACATGTTCATCATCATTGATGTTCCCTTCCACGTATATCCTATCAAACTTCATATTTTTAGGAATGCTTACTTAAGGGAAGGATTCTTTTCCAAGATACTTATGCATCCTCCACCATGATTGTCTTTTATGTTTGTCTGCTAGTATGGTGTTGGTTATGATCCTCCTATATCTATTGTGTAGGAGATGCAAATTTCATTTCTTCTTTGGTTATCACAGCCCCCGTTGGTCTATAAAATGTAAAATAGGACGGATCATTTGATATAGTAGGAGTAGGGTCAGGAAATGCATAGCCTGTCACTTTGTTGGGATCTACGCCCCCCTTAATTATCCTCTAAACCACTTTAAATCTATCTTTGTTGGAAAAATTCTCAATATCTAATTTCTCAATACCGAACTCTACTAAATGTGCCTTTATTCCTAAATATATGGCCTATGTGCAATTATATTGGGGGGCATCATGATAATTATATGCATCGACTAGGGCCACAATTCCTTCATTGAATTCTTCATCTAACTCTAGTCCTAGTATCTAGGTGAAGGAAGAAATCATTTTTTGATTCCAAGAGGATAATTTCTTCCAAATATAAGGACAAGGGGGGATTTCTTCCCTACCTCGATTGTATTTGAGTCTAGCAAACATATTATCTATGTAATGTATATTCATCCTCATGTACTCGACTGCTTGAGCATCAATGGATATCACTTCACCTATTGAGAAAATGCCTATCATTTTGGTGATAGATAGCCTTGAGATATAGAACAAGGTATTTTGACCATCATTGGTGGTGACTCTCGAGTTGGTTGGGTTAAAATTTTGATATGAAGTCCTATCAATGGGTCAATCTTGGTCGAAAAAGTGCAAGAATCAAAGGATTGTTGTAATATCTACAGTGATATTTGATATTTAGTGGTGAATATTCGAAGAATCAAATTGGAGGAAGAGCTACTTGCCAACACAAATGGCCCAGATCTATTGTTGATCAAGTGGGAAATGATAATGACCATTTGCAGAGGTGGATTTCTGAATTTGTTATGTGGGTCATACCATCACAAATTACTCAAATCTGATGCATCCATGGGACCCGATCAATCTCTGATGTTCGCACATGGGGTTAGAGTAGGAAACCCTAACCATAAGTAAATGAACTGAGCTTTCATCTCATTCCATTATATCACATGATCTCGATATGGAATGAATTCACAATTCCTTAACTATGATTGTAGAATCCCTTATGAGGATGATTTGTATGACCCCTACTTTTTTTTAGATACAGGGATGACCTTCAACTAGTGGCACCAACATCTTAGGTATTTTTTGTGATTTCTTTCTATTGTTTTGGGTCCCCAATGTGCCCAGGAATGCAGTTTGAGGCTTTTTTCAACACAAGACCTGTGTAATAGTGCCCAAAAACTCTACTACATTCATTTATTTAATTGCTTCAGTAGAAGTTCTACCTAGGGCCTTGCAAAACAAGGGTTATCATTAGTTTCTCTTATATGTTGTCAAATGCTCTTTGACCATCAGAATTTGACATTGATTCATTATAATCGAACAAGCTTCAGTGTGTATGAAGGAACAATTATAGTCTCCAAATATGAAATTCCATATCAACAAATAAAAGGATCTTCAACTTGTATTGATACCTAACTAATGAAAACTTTAACAAAGGTCAGATTTGAGAAATTGCTTAGCACATGTCCACTTAGTTATAAAAAATTAGTTGGTCGGCTTGAGATAAATGTTTAACTGCTGACCCATCGTTATATTGGTTGGGCACCCCTTCCTTTTCATACATATAGAATCAATGAAAATGTACCACAAGCTAGGATGACCAATAGAACTTCTATAGAACAATTTGTCTATATTTTTCTACTATATAACCTAAGAGAAACTAAGTGATCTTGATGTTCATGTACTATCCTCACCAAGCTAACAATATTTATGTTGTTTTACTTTCCACGATCCACGTAGTCAACATGCATGCCCAAGTTTGGCCATTTTCTGAGTTTATGGCTGGAAATCCCTCATCCTTATCAAAATATGCAGTAGAGTCCATTTCTCTTATATTTATAGATTCATCGTCATTAATAAGATCTGTAGATGGATCCCTTAACTTCAAAACACTTTTAGGATTGAACACCATAAGATTCAGTAGGCTGCTTTGGTAATTTCGTGTGTCTATGAGATCAATATTCATAGGATGGGTGCAACTTTTGATCATACTCTCTTTTTTTGATACACCATTATTTCCTTATAGATACAACTAACTTATTGATTACTTTTCATGTTTCTATGAGATATGAAAAAGCATGTATCTATTTTGATGTTTATGTGTCCTTTGAAAAATAAGTATGGAACCATAGTCATAAAATATACCCCTTACATCCTTTAATCTTGCACCTACTATCAATGGCTAATGTTAGTGGTATGATAAACATGGACAACAAGTTGAACACCATGAGTTTACCGTCATCATATTATAAGGAGAACCCTCATAGATGCCAAATTAACTAACACAACTCCTTCTTCACTCATACTGATCCTGCGTAATGACTATCTTCAAATAGTGATAAGTATGATAAAGCAATGTAGATTACCATCCTCAACCAAGGCATGAAGGACTCATCTCTGATTGAATACCTAGATAATTATTTATCCCATCCAACTTGTGTCACCTGCTTTGTGACGTCAAAACAAAAGTTCAAAATTTCACTAGAAATTAGTTGGAAATAGAGTTGACCTAAAAAAATTGACTTTCATATAATCCAATCAAGGATAGCCTCAAAGTACTAGAGTTTTCTTGTATTTTTAATAGGGCTAACCTGTGACTTTGTAAGTACTAGAGTTTTCTTGTATCGACAAAACCACCCTAAAGCCTCATTTTGGGTAAGGTATACGATATCAATCTTAAATTTAGTGTTGTTGGCAGTTAAGTAATGTGTACACCATTCAAATAACACGTCTCTGCATGGATGAAAATGCCTATAGACATATACCAGCCATCAAACAAGCAGCTACATTAATTTTGGGCAGTTCTAAGCTTGTTTTGGATAGTTTTATGGATCGTAATAGTAATAAACCTCTTAATCTAATTTATGTGCACATTGGGAGCTATTTTGGCTAGTCTTCTAGGCATGAAAAAACCCTAATCTCAGAATCTGGGCACGAACAACCATTTTTAACAGTAAAAAATGCACAGAATACCATGAATATAAATTGAGTATTATGTATATAACACAGAATACCCATAAAACCAGGAGGTAAACCTTTTAAGCTAAAGCTAAGACCAATGATTAGAAGACATGAAACAGGAATATCCATACCTGTATCCCCTATGGAAATTGTGAAACTACAATTTCCTCAACATGCGTATTTGTGCTACTAGCCTCTGTTTCTTCCCAGTTAATAAAATCCATATCATCAAAGTTGTCATCATTCATGAATCTGGTATACTACATAAATTCTATACAATTTATAGACATTAGATTTGGAGAATAAAAAAATTAGATTTCATATAATAAATTGAAAAATATTATTGCATACTTACGTACCATGCCTCTGTTTTGATTTTGTCCAGCAATGACTCGCTTATAATTATCTCTACAGTACGTTGCATACTGCTGAAGCTCTAATCAAGTCATGATTTTCAAGAGATTATTAGAATAATCATCAAATGGGCCTTCATCCATACAGGTTGAAGATGACAAAGTATTTATGCCGATTTCCACCCCTGCCAATGCAGCCTCCACACGCTCTTTTATCTTTTTCCTCACCCCTCTTTCTATTTGGGATGTCATTTCCAACTCCTTTGGCAAAGAAACGACTCTAGGATGTGGCTGTACTGACCGAGGCATCGGACGCCTATACTGAACATATCATCGTGCATCAGTTCGTTCATATGTGCGACCTTTTCCAGCACCATAGAAATTGGATCCTTTGTATAGTCGAAGTCCATGTGAAACCGAAACTCTACAATTAGCATCTTAACAAAATACTGAGGAACCTCGTCATTATTAGGGAAATTTCCATATGCACATAGGAACCTGGAATAAATATGGGGTGCAATCAGTGGATCATTGAATCTTGCGATCTTTAAACGTTTTTTGTCTTCAGGCCGCAAGTCAAAACATGAAAAGACCATTTCTTTTGTGACAACTTTTTTTATTTCTTCAAACTTGTGGCGACCCATTACTGAAAACTGCCTCCTAAGCATCATGTCATGAAAAATATGGGTTGATGGTCCAACCCCAAGATATGTCTCAATCAAACTATTCAGATTGTGCAAAACAATCTGGAGACACTGTTGAGAACCAAAAGAGATATTTGAAGTGTCAAGTTCTTCCTGCAATCTCAATGAATGCTCCTTCATCTCTTCCATAGTCAACATAGCGATGTTGTCTTCCCAAGGAGTCTCCTTGGGAACATCTCTAGGATGACTGTAAAGAGGATCATATCTTTCATTGTGAGCATACTGATGCACCCAACGACCTCTCCTTGTCTGGGGAGGTGGATTAGGATCAGGAGCAGCAAACCCTGTAAGAAGTAAAATGCATGTGCAAGTATTAAAAACTATATATATAATTTGTCAATCAAATTATAAACATTTAAATAAAATGTGTTCATTATAAATACCTGATGGAACCTCTGCATTATCATGAACATGGTGTGAAATAGAAATAAAGTCTTATGAACCATCATTATTGTTAGAATGTCCAGAAGCCCCTTTAGGAAACCAAATTTTGGCAATCAGATGTAAGTTTACACGAAAAATCATGTAATTTTTCACAAATAAAACAGTCATGTTAAACAAAAATTCTAGTCAAAATGTATGTAAACAATCTCTACCTGGTGATGGCATATCTGAAGAATAAGACACTAAGGGTGTCATATGTGGTTGTCTAACAGCCCCTGTAGACCCACCCTCAAACAAACATCTGTCATTTTGAGAGCCACCACTTATGCACAATAAGGTCTTAGAAATATCTGTGTAAAAGAAGTTTTATGTTTATATAGACTTGAGCATGAATTGAATGACAATTGAATTTACCTGACGATGACCTCAGGGAGTGAAGCTACATACTAGCCAATATTTCTTCACCCTGAAGTTGTGAACTTGTGCCTGATAAGAATACTCCACAAATTAATAAACATGTCAAACAAGAATTCTAGTAAGAATGTATGTAAACAATATCTACCTGGCGATGGCATATAACACACTAAGCGTGTCCTCTGAGTTTGTCCACCGGCACATGTAGACCCCTCAGACAGACGTCTGTCATTGTGAGAGAAACCACCTGTGCACAACAAGATCTTAGAAAGATGTGTAAAAAAATATTTATGTTTATATAGACTTGAGCATAAATTGAATAACAATGAATTTACCTGACGATGACCTCATGGAGTGTTATTGCATAGAAGTCAAGTTTGCTTCACCCTGAAGCTGTGAACCTGTGCTTGATAAGAATTTTCCACATATTAAAAAACATGTCAAACAAGAATTCTAGTCATAATGTATGTAAAAAATCTCTACCTGGCGATGGCATATAAGACACTAAGCATGTCCTCTGATTTTTTCCACCAGCACCTGTAGACCCCTCAAACAGACGTCTGTCATTGTGAGAGACACCACCTGTGCACAACAAGATCTTACAAAGATGTGTAAAAAAATATTTATGTTTATATAGACTTGAGCATAAATTGAATAACAATTGAATTTACCTAATGATGACCTCATAGAGTGTTGTTGTATAGAATTCAAGTTTGCTTCACCCTGAAGCTGTGCATTATAAGAATTTTCCACAGATTAATAAAGATGTCAAAACATGTCAAACAAGATAAATATATTTCAGATTAACAATCGAATATACCTGATTGCATCACATGTCTTCGTCTACCACTGATGGTAGATGTCTTTGGACAATCCATGTTTCCTTGTTAAGACAAAATGAGAAATCAACCAGGTTAATCATAAACTTAGATATGTAGGCACATGAAATGCAAGATTAGAACCTATTCTAGCCTAAATTAATGCTAGCAAGCACACTTCAAAATGTAATAAAACCAAATCAAACAACGAGGTAAACTAACACCATAGGATTAGCTTAGAATTGGACCACAAGATCATATCTCCCCTGTTAGATCTTTATCTTTGATGTCTTATTCTGGTAGAGGTTGACTAAGCTACTAAAGCAAACTACAAAATGCAAGAAAAGGAAATCTAGAAATGACTTTCAAACAACTAATCTCTTAGAAATCTTCTATAATCAAAAGTGTTATATTGCATATATATGATACGATGTTCTAATGCCAAAGGACTCAAGAGGATCAAATGTCTAAACCTATAAGAAATAGATTCTAATACTAGAAATTAAGTGATCAATACTAAGTATTCTTATGTAAAGAAAAAGGTAGAGATACTAAAAATCAATTATCAATTTCCAAGTATACCTAAAGAGGTGCATAAGAGACAAAATTTAATGATGAAACTAAACATGAGAATGCTTTATCATACAAATCTATGCAAAAGGAATGCTTCAAAATCTATCAATGCACCTCCCCTTTTGCAAATCTACAATGCAACAGAAACTATAGAACCCAACATAAAGGAAGATCTAGTTGAATTTGATGTCATGGAATACATGGTAAGAGGTGAGTTGGATCTCCAAGGAATACCATACACATGTGACCATTATGACCCCATATCTATTCTGGAGTGGTAGCTACAACTTATTAAGGACTCCCTCCACTGAAGTAAGACAAAGAAACACCAAAAATACCTAAGGAAAATTCAATCCATGACTTCCCTTTGAGTTGAAATTGCAACAATGAAATATTAGATTAAAACCCTTCATGTTGAGAGGAAACGAAGGTGAAAAATCAATGAGCAAATGTTAAAATACCTAGGAAAAGGTTAGTGGATTTGGGATAGTATGAACCCATGACCGATAAATTCCTTTTCTCCTCTTCCACCAATTAACCATGAAGGTCATCACATGGAAGATATAGGGTCTCACTGGGAAGATTAAACAAAGGACTTTACGAAGTAAAATATTGTCCGAAAAAACCCAATATCCTCATGATTCAAGAAACTAAATGCTTGCGGGGAATGCTACATAATATGGAAAACTATCATTGGAACTATCAATCAATGGAAATGTACACATAAGGAACTTTAGGTGGAATTTCAATTCTCTAAGATCCAAAGGAAACTGCAATGGAGAATTTCTTCTCCATAGATAGAACCCTCATAACACAATTATGTGTGGTTAGGTTAGTAGCTACAACATTCATTATTAATGTATATGGCCCTCAACTAATGGAAGAGAAAATCAAGTTTCTACAACCTCTCCAAGACATCCACAATATCATTGGAAACTAGAACTAGATCATTAGTGGTGACTTCAACATCATGTAGTAACAATAGAAGACAAAATTGTTGGCATACGAAGGCTTGAAAGAGACGACACCCTCTTGAAGGAAACCATTAAAACCTTAAAATTGGTCAACTTTGAGACAATGAAAGGAATCTATAGCTGGAATAATCAAATGGGTGGCACTTAGCAAGTGGCCTCCCATCTTGATAAACTCCTCTCAGAAAACATGATGGAGATCATGGGATTATCATGGATGAATCTATTATTCCTTGTGTTGGATCAGACCACTGGCCAATGCACTTCAAGTTAAACTTGAGGGAAGTGCCAAAGAATCGACATTATATGTTCAAACAATTTTGGTTGGATCATCTTGACTTCAATGACAACTTATCCCCATGGTGGAAAGAGGTGGAAATAACAAACAAAAAGGAGTTCGTTGATGTATAGATTTCAGCAGATACTAGAAAATCTAAAAAGCAAGATGAAATAATGGAATCAAGAAGTATTTGGGAATATCTTTGTAACAAAAAATAATCAAAGGTAAGTATGGGACAGTTGTAGCAATGGATGATTTTTGAATGACTATTAGCATCCCTTATCAAAGAGGAAAATTACCTACAACTATAGTTGGATACAAAGAAAGGAAGGAAGATACACTGTGGAGGAAAAAAACATGAATTAAGCTCATTGCATCAGACATTATATGTTGAAGAACATAAAATATTAGAAGGCGTCATCATGGCTCATGAATTCATCCACTCACAACTCACAAGACTCACAACTCATATGAATGGAGGGTGAAAGGAAAGGATCCATAATTTGGAACAGTTCTTGGAAAAATAGCGATCTCATCCAAGAACACTGCTTCTAGAATATTAGAGATGGGAAGAGATCTATTTTATGGTAGAATTTCTGGAATCAACTGCCTAGGTTTTCGAAACAAATAGAACTCTAGGAATTTCATACAACTCTACAAACCCAAGGCATAACCCAAGTCAACCAATACTGGAGAACTAGTCATAGAAACTCAAGATGGAGAACCTAGTTTCCCAAAGAGCGATGGCCACACTCAAGGATAGCTCTCATTGGGAGTGGATATGGTCAAAGTTACAACAAACAAGGATTAGAATCAAAATTGGCCTTGACAAACTCAAATGGGGATACAATATCAATGGTATATTCAATATAATGGTAGCTTATCTATTAGTAGCAGGGAACAACATTGAACAATAGCAGAAAATAGAGAATTGGATTTGGAAATGGAGGTTGTGGCCAAATATATATACCTTCCTCTAGCTAGTGGAAAGGAGGAAAATCCTAACATGGGATCAAATAATAATCACAGGATTTGAAGGCCCCTCATGGTGTTACCTTTGTAGGATAAAAGAGGAATCCATGGAAAATCTATTGAACCAATGAATTTTTGTGTCAAATATATTTGATATAAGTGAAACCCTCTTTCGGAAATACAGTAGACACAGGGATAGTATAAGAATGACTAGTGAATTCTAGAAAATAGAGGCATTTAAAAACCCCATCCTCAATCGGGCATGGAATCTCCTACTATAATTTCTTCTAAGGGAAACCTTGAAAGGGTGCAATAGAAAAATATTTAAGGATAGGTAAATGAACAATAATCACATCTATATTAAAACCAAGCATGACAATACAAAGACCCTACGATAAACCAATGGAGTGAACATTATTGGAAGTGTCAACAAAATGAGATCAGCAGCATGCAATCCTAGGGATTCAGAACTAAAGACACTAACACCAGTTCCACATGCAACAGTAGCCTCATGTATAGACAAATGGAACCCTCCCTTAACAAGCTTAAAAATATATAAATTTTGACAAAGTGTCAAAGGGAAATCTTGGACCAGAAGGATTTGGAGGAGCTATTCACAACTATCAATGAGATTGTTTGATCTATGCGGGCTCTCTTGGTATTGGTACCAATGATGTTGTGGAGATATATTCTTTGGAAAATGGCCTCCATATCGTCAATTGACAAGGTTTCTCTAATATCATAGTTGAAGGAGACTCTCGAGTCATTATCCATATGTTGAAAAAACTCCAAAATGGCTCTTCCATAAGCAAAATTTCACATAGTTGGAGACTTGAAGAAAATTTGGAGTGCACTACCAACACTCTATCTAACATCTCTTCCCTTATACCTTCTCCTTCTCTTTTAATAGCCAACAATCAAGATAATTGTCTAGATAATGAGGGGTTCGATCATAAGCACAATGTTTTAGATAGATACTGGAATTAGGATTCAGATAGCCCCCTCTCCCTTGGTGTATTATTGTATACAATTATACAATGTAGACAATGAATCCTTGGATGGGGTGATAGGGACACAAGGGTGCTCCTCCATTAAGCCACAAGGTAACTGCATCGCCAAACAACTAGTGGAGGGACAAGCAGATGGTAGGAAAACAAATGAGGGGAGGTTGGAAATAGGTAGGAAGTATGGGAGAATATATATGTGGCTTGGAGAGAGTACTTCGTGGACACCAAATGGAACTTTCGATATTTATGTCAGTGAATTTGAATGTTGTTTCCATAATGAATGAGGAAAGGAAATCATTGTGCATTGTGGTGAGCCTTAGGATGTGGGTTTATCAAGGTAGAGGCCTTATATCATTCTCAAAATGGTTTCAAAACAGTGAAATCTCCCAACGCAGTAGGGCCACATTGACATGGATTCTTTGTTTGCACCTAAGGTTGCTCAATGAATTAGAAATCCCCGACCCAGTGAGGGAAGTTATCTTGGCTATTGACTTGGTAGGTGATATATCTATTTATTAATCTTGTCCCTTAGATTTGTCTCTCTGTCTCTGCAGGGATCTTTTTCTATACATTTGTGTTTCTAGTTGTTCTCGGGCTCCAACACATAGGTAGACAAGTATTATCATCACAATATTTTGGTGTGCTAGAGCAAGGCTAATAGGGGCTTTGTGTTTGTGCTTCAGGTTTCTTGATGCAGTATATTTCCCTTACTCAGTGGGGGAAGTGTGCAAAGAAGGTTATAGAGTTTCGAGCATCACAAGAGGAATTCGGCCTCTAACCCTAACCCTAAGGGTGAATTGATCGAAATTAGATTAGTTCCAAGGAACTGTAGCCAAATTTGAAATTGAATTCGGTTGGGTTTTAGAGAGATGCCCATGGCGGTGGCGGTCCTCCGTGATACCAAAGATTCCTATATTTTTATGAGAATGCTGGTGCCGTGGTAGCTAAATTAACCCTAAATTAACCCTTTCCTTTTTAAAGTGCATCCTTGAGCTTATTTCGAAAAAGAGAAAAGTCTAGAGCCTACCTGTGTGCGGTCATCTGATAGTATGGTTGTTTGGTCGACTGGATCGAATTGGTGGTAGCGGTCCTCTTCTTGTGGCCATTCACTTCATTGCCGTGGGTGGTCTTCCTTTCCCTTAGGTGTTTCAACAAACAGAGTTGAACAGAGTTGCAGTGGGTGGTCTTCCTTCCCTTCGTTGTTTCAACACATTGTGGGTTTGAACGAAAACATACAACAATAACAGCGTTGAAAATGACAATGCATGTGGCGGGGAAATATTTTTGCGTTTATATAGTTAAACATTTCTCGGCTGAGACGTTAAAAGGAATTTAAACTCTCGACCGAGAAACCTGTCCGAGAGTTCAATGTAAAAAAATGGTTATACTCTCGAACGAGAAACTACAAACTCTCAAGCGAACAATTCTCTAACTATGGAAAAATCATGGACGAGAGAAATCTAACTGTGGTTAATGTCTCACCCGAGAAGTAGTAAAACTCTCACTCGAGAAAATATGTTGACTATTTTCTCGGGCGAGAAACTAGAAATTATAACAAAAAAAAAGTGGATTGTCACGGAATTGTTTCCCAGCTTCATGTTTTCACCCTAAGCGCTATGGTATTGATTGCTCACAATTTAAGGTGGTAGGAGATAAAGCGTTGGGTAAGTGCTAAAGAATGGAGTGTCAAATTGTAGAAGAGAATTGGGAGAAGTAGCCAATGCTGGAGGAAAAGCTTTAACTAGTGGAAGTTTACTAGTTAACTCTGTTTCAGATATAAAATTATGTCTTCTATATAACAGAGGAGGCCCAAGAGGCAAGTCTATGAGATCGGTCTATATGGTAGAGTCATTAAGTGCTTAAGGAGTACATGCGTTGAGTGAATGAGATGAGGCTTTTAAGCCTTAGAAGGAATAGGTACTATGTGTTGGGAGACTATCCTAACAAAAGTTTGAGTGCCAAGCGCAGAAGAGGCTGTAGCAGGCCAGGTTTAGAAGTAAAGACTAGGGTTGGTGGAAAGGGCCCTAGCTTAGGATTGAAGAGTGTGTAGAAAATAAAAAATACACACAAGAGAGATTAGAGAGACTGTTGATGATCCTCAGGTTTGGGGAGGCCATAGACCTAGACGTGCCATCAATTGGTATCAAAGCAGGAACAAGAAAGTTCTTTGTTTTTGTGAAGGAAGAAGACATACTTGTAGCAGTCTACAAAGAAGAAGAGTTTGCATGTAAGAGGTAGCATCAAAGATTAGAAGAGAAATAGCTCATCAAAAAGATCACAGCCTTAGGGAAGTGATGAAGGAAGCCAGTGAGGGTTTCTGAGAGAAAGAAGAGGTGTGTCCAGAACCTAGTACTTCAACTGAGGTTGAAATACAAGAGGACAATTGTGTTGTCAAGAGTAGAAGAGTTGTGCGTGCAGCTCTTAGAGAGTGAAAATAACTCAAGAAGATGACTATCAAGAGTCATAGCAGAGGTTCAGGAGGCTGCCACGAAGTGAGGGAAGAAGATGCCAAGACAAATGGAATATGGAGAAAGATGACTAATGAAGAATATGAGAAGGAGAAGGATGAGATAGAAGTCCGTCTAGGAGTACTGATGGAGCTATTACAGAAGAAGGAGGAGGACCAAAGATGTGGTTTCCCCATGAGAATAAATTTGAAGTGGCATAAGTTACAAAGGAGAAGAGAGCAACTGATAAATGTTCAATGTGAAGAAGAGATACTCAATGCAATAGAGTGTTTGAGAGAAGACTTGAAGAGTGAAGCTTCAAGTGAGGCCAAGGGGTCTCAATGTTTTGAAACTGATATTTTGTGTGTGTTTGCAGGTACAATGAATGAGGAAAGTGTTTCATTTCAGCATGCAGCAAAATTTGAAAGAAAGGAAGGCTTGGCTTATGATGATGGCCAAAAGTAGGAAGAAGCTAAGGAAGACATCAAGCATTCAAATGCTATGCTTGAGGAGGCTGAGAAGAAGACTATTGAAGACTTTATGAGTCATGTAGAATCTTTGTCCAACAGTAGGAAGATTTGATGACTAAATCATCAAATGAGACTATTGGGTCTGATAGCTTTGAAGTTGACAATTCAAGTGTGTTTGCAGGTATTGCAAGAGATAAACCATATTTTGGGATTGTCTTGGATGAGGTTGGAAGTTGCAAAGCAAGGTACGATGAAGAATGTCTTTCTGGTGAAGAAAAAGATGAGTTTTTGCAGCAGAAGGAACTCATAGATTCCTTATTTAATGAGGGCATCATCTCCAAGGGATGTGAGACAATTAGTCTCATTTGAGGGAACTTGTTCTTGATGAGGATAGGGAGGAATTGGCATGCTTAAATGGCCAAAGAAATACTGATGAAATAGAGAATCATAATTTTATTCTGAGAAAGAGTGATGAAGAAATGTCACAGAGATACGGGGCTTGTGATAGAGAAGGAGATAGCAATGAAAATGGAAGTGAGGTAGCTGTGTCTCAAGTTGAAGAGGAATCAATCTTGGAACTGAAGGAAACTGAATTGAATGTTAGAACCAGTCAAGGAATTGAAAGACAATCACCGGAGGTTGTCAAGGAAGAGAAAGGGAGATATGATGAAATTAGTAAACAACATAGAGCTGATGTACTTGAGAGAAATCAAGAAGAAAATGAATGGATGAAAAGTTTGCTAAAAAGAATTGCAATCAATGAGAAGGAAATGTCTCAAGTTTTGTCTGGGACAAGAGTAGATGCTAGTACACATATTCATGATATGATTGCTAGTATACATGGAAGAGTAAGTATGTTACAGCAGTGTTTGCAACAATGTCCCAAGCAATATCTACAGCAGTGGTTGAAGCAATGTCCAGAGAAATATCTATAGAAATACCTGGAGTAATCTCAAGAGAAAAAGTAGAAGGAGAGGTAAAGAAGGCTGAAGAAAATAATCAGCATTTTGAACATGAATGTACAAGGTACATCAAGACGCAATGGCAGAGGAATGAAGATCACATTTGTTTGCAGCAGAAAACTAAATTACAAGAGACCATAGATGAAATATGGAACCTAATGCATATACCGAAGGAGAGATACAACATAATGAAGAAGGGAATCCACTGTGTAGATGATTGGGAAATCAAGAACAACGAAGGAAAGGACTGAGGAGCTTTACAGTATGAAGTTTGGGATCGTGGAAAGATGAAGATTGAGACACATGATCAGGTGATCATGTCTTCTTTCCACTTTGGGAGTTTGATGCAGGAGCATTAGCTCTCATGATCAAGTGCTAAAAGTTTAATCAAACCTTTAGGTCTAGACATCAGCCCAAGGAGGGGCCATTGTAAAAGTTTATGTAAAAAGTGTTTATTTCTTAGTAAGCATAGATAGGGAATATGCTTAGTTGTTAGGTGTCAGTTTATGATCAAGTTATGTAACCGATAGAGCAATGATAGATAACATTAATTGCATTATTACTTTTTCCTTCAAAGAGAAAATGTGGTGCAAAGAAGAGTTAAAGTAAAAAGAAAGCTTCGTTATTACAAAGAGACCATTAACTCTAATCTCGAGGATCAAAAATATCTTTATATCTTAGCTAGCTCAAAGAAAATAATTAATATCAATTGCTAAGATTAGAATGAACTCTCATGAGCTTCATAGTGAAACTGGGCGCTCAACAACCCCTAAAATGCCTTGGGTTGAAACATGGGTTGAAAGAATTTGTCATTTATGCGATTTGATGAGGGTGGAAGATGAAAATCACTTTCTCTTAGAGTGTTCGTCTTTCACTCACATTAGATCCCAATTTCAAAATCTATGCTTCAATACTAACCTCTCTAACCTTCTAGACCCCCAAAACTACAGTGAGCTAGGGTGTAAGATTTTTGAGCATAGAAATAATATTTTAAAAAAACAATTAATCTCTATCTTCTTAAGGTTCGATGGACCAAGATTGTTCTATGAACGTTAAAGGCCAGCATCATCATCCTCAAGATAAAATACTTTTAAATATTTTTTGTTTTCTTATAATTTATAAATACTTACTTTAATTTTCTTATAATTCATAAAAATACATTATTACATTATTATTTATGTTAAAGTTAATTAAAATAAATTCAACATATTATTATTTAAATTATATGAAATAACATTTCTCGATTTATATATAATATAATATAATGCTTTAAAAACATTATATGTACTCAAGCAATTCATAAGTTCATATCAAGAAATATTTTTTGAGGTATCATTAATTGTATCAAGAGTAAAGAGGTGCCCTACATGGCCCTCAAGGCCTCCTAGTTTTCAGGTGGTAGACTTATGGATATTCTGAAATTTTGCAGCATCTCTTTTTTTTGTAGTCTTTGAATTTTTGGAAAAAGTTTGTATATTTGTGATATACTAGAACATTTGGAGGATCTTGAACAGTTAAATGTTCTTCAGACTTTATCTTTTCTGATTGATTGATTCGGATATGGATCAATGATCAATTTTGTACTATTTAATTCTAATGAATATCAACAGTAGTTTTTTTAGCTGGAAAAAAAAAGAGATGCCTTACAATATGGGAAAAATGTTGTTAAATAAAGTAACTTTATATATTATTACAAAATATAAAAGATAATTAAAAAAGTATGTTGATTAATAAAATATAGAATTAAAACAAAAAATAATTAAAAATTCATGTAAATTCATAAAATAGAAAAAATAAAATAAACATATATCCATCTTAAACCTACAGTTGATAAGTATTTAAAATAATTTTATTGAAATGTAAAATTCTCTCAATATGTACAAATTTAAGATAAAAAATATTTAAACTTAAATAAATTAGATCCCATCCTTAATAAATTCAGATTTAAAATAGCTTTATTTCAATTCATAAAAAATTATATTAAAATTTGAATAATAATTTTTTATTTTTTATTTATCAAACTAAAAACAACAATCATAAATTAAAACAACCATCATAAATGAGATCAAACAATAGCTTATAAATATATAATCGATTTATATTTTTTTCTAAGATGCAATAAACTTTATTAACATTTACATCCATTAAAACTTATTGTTAATAAGCTTTCTGGATAATTTTAAAATTTAAATAACTCATAAACAATGTTTACTTCAATCAAAGATGGTATATGTATTGTTTTTTAAACCTATAAAGTATTACACTTAATTAATTCATAGGGAAATCTGATACATTGCCGACAGAGTCCAGATTCTGTCCTCCTACATATATTTATATTACAGCAATGATGGCAAAATAATTATAGTGATAGCCGGTCATATATAAAAGGGTGATAGATTACCTGAGCAACTATGCACAAAGTAAACGAGTCATCAGGTTGCTCCACAATGGAGGGGAAGGACTTAACTGTCATGAATTGGAGCGCTCCTGTAATATCCCTTTCATGATTAACATACCTACATAATGGTATATATTATATAACTAATTAAGCTGCTGCTGCCTTGGTCTATAATGAGTTAATACCAGGTGGAAGGAAAACGAATGATGAGAAGACATAGTAGTATATGTGACTATCCCTTGATCTGTTTGGCCAGGTCGTCAGAAGTCAAGTATGTGCCATGGAAACCATACGGGACTCTAGATGGTAACTTCACTGAGGCTACTGTATCTAGGTTGGGAGATCTGGCATCCAAAATGAGAAGCTGAGAAGAGGAAGTTGTTTCGTTGTGCATGAAGGTGAGCAAGTAGCCATCATCCTCTGGTGCGCACGGATCCGTCGAAGTGCGTGGTACGAAGAAAGGCTCACTTCCATAACATCCTTCCTTGTACATAATCTTCCCTACCACTCTTTCTTCTTCGCTGCTTTCAGCTCTCAAATCCATCTTGGCGATTCCGGAAACCTTGGGCCACCGTTCTACTATGGCCAGATATGCATATTGCGTTTTCCTTCCCACATAATTCCGATTAATTTGTCCGGCCTCTAAATTTAACGGAGTAATCTCTCTTCTACTAGACGTACCCGTCTTGGTATTCAATCTTATCTCCGAGAGAAGGCTTCTGACAGGCTCGTCCGATTCGTTGAATATGCTGTCGGGCGGAGTCATGCAGGAACCGATAACTACAATCTGTTCCCCATCCTCCCAGGCGTTCCAGAGATGGAAGCAGAAGCAGTCAGGAACATCAATCCATTTTATTCGGCTGTCGTCTGAATCGTATTTGGACAAAACGCCAAAGCGGGGGGTTTTCTGCTTTTTATATATAACAGGCGATCCTCCAGAAAACATCTCTTGCAGCCGGAAAACTATCTGTTGATCAGGAATCACAACATAATTCTTTGTTATAGCAAAGTCGTGCACCATCGTGGGCTCCTCTACAGATATTGTAACATCCGGCCCTTTGGTCCCGTCAGGATGGAACATAAAGTACTTGAGGTACGGCTTCGTGCGCACATCGTAGCTTAGAGCGAACAATTCACCTGTTTCGGGATCTATTTTCGGATGTGCTGTCATTGCAGATTTCAGTTGCCCCTCAAAATCAAACTGTCTAACAGTCTTCAATTCTCCATCTTCGGTAACTTGAACTGCGTACGGCAAATCTTCTTCAGATAATGCGAGAAGCCTTCCGTTGAAGAAAATGAGACCCGCATTGGCGACACCTATACCTTTGCTGGAATCCAGTAATCCAAAGAAAGATCTGGCACAAAATAGTATCAGCCTCGCTATTCCTGAATGGCCGTGGAGCTCCCCAATTGGCTTGGGAAAGACGGCTCGCGCAATCTTCTCCTCCTGAGACAAACGATGCGTCCGAGTGTATCTGCAGCAGTAGCTAGCCATGCCTTGTTTCAAGCCAACTGCGTGTATCATGCCATCTCCATCGAAAAGATGATGGCCGGCAGAAGGTTCGAACCTCGGATTCGCTCCGTTGCGTACATAAACGCCTTCCAAACATTCTGGAATTCTGCCCACTACATGCAGGTCGTGTTTTACAGAGATCTCACTAACTGGTGCGAAATTGCCCGAAATTTGAACCTGGGGATCGGCTGTCCTGGGCAAAGGATGTTTTTTCTCTAATGATATGATACTGCTTTCTATAGCATTCAAAGCCGCAGCCGCCAGCCTTTGAATGGGATTCCAATCAGTCGGAACCTCTAATGCTCTCTGGGCATTTTTATCGAAGGCTTTAGACATGTTATTTGAGCTATTGGAAGGCGTATTAGCAACCAAATAAACTTTCTTCTTAGGGCAGATCATTTGACGGGTCAGATTCTGAAATTGAAGATTCCGTGTTCTACTGAATTGCAAAGACAGACCATTTTCAGAAAAGAGAGTGCTAAAAGCCATGCCTAACATCCTTCTGTCAATGCACACAATCGGGTGAGGCTGAGCCCGATGCCCAGGACGAATATTTTACGTACAACAGAAGAAGATAAAAAACCTTAGGAGCAGCAGAGAACGAAATCAGTTACTAAAGCTGCGTTTTTAACAACAGACCCTTCAAGGAAGCCGAATGAATTGCGAGCAGAAGTGTGGACAAGGGTGGATTTTTAAAGTTGTGGAGGCGAGAACAGGAAGCTCCACACTTGGTATCCATCCCGAAGGAGTGCCAGTGGAAACCGGCGGGTTAGGTTTGGGCATTGTGACTTGTTACATCAATCGTTGCTGTTAACCCTAGACAAACCGACAAAGAATTGAAAGTGGGACTTAGCCGGTGCTCCGTATAGGACGAAATTGACTGAATCACGCCACATTCATTGTTGTTGTTGTTGGATAAAGCAGAGAAATTTCTCGCAATCTCCATTCGAATTTCTCTGAATTACGATTGAACTTTAACTTAATTGTGCGTTGAATTTAACGAAATTTCTCGCAATCTCACTTCGAATTTCTCTGAATTACGATAGAACTTTAACTTAATTGTACGTTGAATTTAACTTAATGGAACAAATGCATGACTAACACGATCAACGGTTGGAACAAATGCATGACTAACAGAATTTCCTTTGAAACCTCATTTCCAAACATATTTTTTCTTCTTCTAAGAATTTTATAGTTACAGTGAACATTATGATAAGTTGGATACTTCTCGACATAGCTATCATAATTGAGTTGTCTAACTTGGCAATAAGATAGCCATAGTGTATTCAGCATTGATTGCTGTGATCTTTATTTAAACAAAATCAAAGAGTGTAGAGAATCACAGAGTTTAAAGTTATGGGTTAATAATCTGTAAGGGATTTTAGGTTTCCGTGGTTTGCAGTGTTTGAAAAGGTATTTGGATGATCCACGGTTGTCATTTTTGTTGTCGACCTTTCGAATCCCAAGCTGGATTCATCATCAGGACAGAATATGTTGTAAAAAGTTGCTCACCTGTGTATAAATAGTTAGGGATGTCTTCTCATCTTTTCATCTTTTCGTCTTCGTCTTCTTCATCTTTTCATCTTCAAGATGTTTCAGCTTCAGCACCCAAGTACTAAAAATTCATTCAAAATTTTTTATTCATTCATAAATGTAAACCATTCACGCTTGAGACCCTAATTCTAGAAATATCATCTTTGATTAATTAATAATAATCATTAAAATAATGATTATTAAAAGAGCTTTACCAATAAACTACAACCATATAATAATAAAGGTCTAAAAACAGAAAAAATAATAATAAAAATAATAAAAAGGGTCTCATTGGTCGTTAATTAATAATTGATTATTAATAAAAGGCATCACTTCTAGAAAGATATGACAAGTGTAAAAAATCATCAAAATATCCTTAATAATTAAAAGATTAGCACATTTAAAAATAATCAAGAAAAATTAGTATTAAAATCATTAAAAACGTATAATCTAAGGATATGTCTCATTAATAATCAAATATTAAAAATAATGGTCCAATGAATAATTGATGAATGACACGTATAAATAATCATCAAATTATCCTTGATAATTAAAAATTAACAAATCTAAAATAATCAAGAAAATTTTAAAAACCATTAAAAATATAATCAAGGATAATTAAATGACCTTTACAATAGGAAAAATAAAGCTATATAGTATTTATTTTTCTAAAGGTCTCAAAATCAACACGTCTCATCAATTATTAATAGTTAATAATTGTTAATGGTCCTTATATAAACAATGAATGAAAAATTAATGATAGTCCTTATACAAAAACATACCTGATTTTAAATTGGGGTAATCAACACCTTAGCCATGAGAGCTTTCCGCATATCTGACAAGGAGCATCTCGAAAAAGAGAAAGACCACTTAACCTCTGTCTTCAGTAACCTGGGATACAAGAACAAGGACATCCATAAAGCAATGAAAAAAGCAGAGAATTGGACTCAACACACAAAGGAGAGGAAGACTCGCAAGGCCTTCCTCCCTTATATCCAAGGAGTAACCGACAAAATTGCAAGGGTTTTGAAGAAAAAAGATGTTTGGACTTCCTTCAAACCTATGGAAACCATTAGACAGAAAATGAGGTCGGTCAAAGACAAGGTTGATTGGCACCAGTATAAGGGGGTGTATAAGGTAAATTGTTCGTGTGGTAAGAGCTATATAGGGGAGACAGGTCGATCTTTTCAAACTAGATTGAAAGAGCATGGAGCGAACATAAGAAGAGAGAGGAAAAACACCTCCGCACTCGCAGAGCATTCCCTAAAAACAAAACACCAGGTCTGCTTAGAAAACACGGAGTTGCTCGCGGTGGAGGACCACTACTACAAACGAAGGGTGAGAGAGGCCTTGGAAATCATAAAGCACCCAAACAACCTAAATAGAGACGGGGGACTTGAAATAAGCGAGAGATGGCTACCTCTGGTAAACAAGGAAGGTAATGGATAAAATCAGGTATGTTTCTATAACTTTCACATTCTTTGGTCAGTATCACTAGCCTCCGACTCGTCTTTTCCATTTCATCTGTGAGTTTTTTGTATAAGGACTATCATTAATTTTTCATTCATTGTTTATATAAGGACCATTAACAATTATTAACTATTAATAATTGATGAGACATGTTGATTTTGAGATCTTTAGAGAAATAAATACTATATAGCTTTATTTTTCTTATTGTAAAGGTCATTTAATTATCCTCGATTATATTTTTAATGGTTTTTAAAATTTTCTTGATTATTTTAGATTTGTTAATTGTTAATTATCAAGGATAATTTGATGATTATTTATACATGTCATTCATCAATTATTCATTGGACCATTATTTTTAATATTTGATTATTAATGAGACATATCCTTAGATTATACGTTTTTAATGATTTTAATAATAATTTTTCTTGATTATTTTTAAATGTGCTAATCTTTTAATTATTAAGGATATTTTGATGATTTTTTACACTTGTCATATCTTTCTAGAAGTGATGCCTTTTATTAATAATCAATTATTAATTAACGACCAATGAGACCCTTTTTATTATTTTTATTATTATTTTTTCTGTTTTTAGACCTTTATTATTATATGGTTGTAGTTCATTAGTAAAGGTCTTTTAATAATCATTATTTTAATGATTATTATTAATTAATCAAAGATGATATTTCTAGAATTAGGGTCTCAAGCGTGAATGGTTTACATTTATGAATGAATAAAAAATTTTGAATGAATTTTTAGTACTTGGGTGCTGAAGCTGAAACATATTGAAGATGAAAAGATGAAGAAGACGAAGACAAAAAGATGAAAAGATGAGAAGACATCCCTAACTATTTATACGCAGGTGAGCAACCTTTTACAACATATTCTGTCCTGATGATGAATCCAGCTTGGGATTCGAAACGTCGACAACAAAAATGACAACCGTGGATCATCCGAATACCTTTTCAAAATCTGTAAGGGATTGACTCTATGCTTGCCACTTATTTTTTACTTTCCCTTTTCTCAATGAAAAGTTGTAGGTCTTGTTCCACCACCATAAATAATTGCTTTCACCAAAATAAGTAATATTTTTTGTTATTCATAATAAATAAATGTGAAATTTTAGATAATATTTATTAAAATATACTTTTACATATATATTCTTAAGAATATAACTTTTATATGTATATAAAGGTTTTCAAATAATTTTAAAATTATAAAATAAGGAAAAGAAGAATTTGGTTACAACATATATAATCAGTACTTCAAACCACTTAAACTAAACTTAATTTGAACTCAAGTATTTTTATTTTTTTAAATTTATAAAAATATATTATTTTCTTAATAATAAAAAAATAGATATATAAATTTAATTTAATTCAATTTAAAATATTAAGAATTATTATATAATTATATAATTTATAAAATTATATAATCACATTTATAAATTTCAAACTTAATTAAAATAAGTTCAAGATAATAAACATAAAATATATATATTACCAACAACCATAGGACATATAAAAATATTTACCATTTTACGAGTTCAATTAATTTTTACATCACATATTCAAAATGTATAGATTTTAAATCAAATGAAAATGGGATAACAATTATATGTTTTTTTTATATTTTATATTTTTGTTTTATGGAAATTTATAAATGTTTTTTTTTCATATTTTTTACTTGCTCGTTTTATGTGAATTTATAAAAGTTAATTTGTTTTCACAAATTTTAATAACAATTGTTTTTGCTTTTTATTTTAATCATATTATATTTATATATAAACTTTTATTTTTATTTTTTATAGTAACGATTGAGAATCATTATATTAAAAATGGAAGATCTTACAAAATGATTGGGAAGATTGTATCCAACAAAAGGAGGGTTGAAGGCACCTCATACCTAGTCTTTTAAGTTCATGGGATGGTGCAAGGTAATGATACCCAATTATGACACGTTAGTTACAATGACATTCTAGAAAAACAAAAATATTATCATTAAAATCAATTATTAGAGGTACCTAAAAAAAAAATTCCGATTAGGTGTAAAAAGATGAAACGTAGAAAAATGGATGACCTTCCGGAATATATAATTTTTATTTATGGAAAAGTGGTATAACCAACCCAAAATGTCATTTTTCGAAGATTGGTATGTTATTTTTTTCTAAAACATAATGCATATGTTTTTTTTTATCTGCCTGTTTGCTATGTAAATTTTCAATTTATGAGAAAAAAAATATGTAGAGAAGTAGGCAACAAAAAAATCTTGTGCAGGGCTATTTTTCCAAAATTTTAAAAGTCAATTTTATATTTTTTTAAATTATCGAAGTCAGTGAAGCCCTAAAACGACATTGTCAAGTTTTAATCCACCATATCATGGTCTAAAAATAATCAAAAC